>WSYH01002582.1:0-83747 GCA_036426205.1 Ascaphus truei
TTACAATAAATTGACCCTATCTCACCCTGGTATTTTCTTTCTCTGCGATCCACCTCCCATCTCTTTTTTGCATTCTGAACTGTTATCTGGCCGGCTGATCACCGGAGGGAGAGGGAGCAGCGGGAGAGGAGACCTTCCTGAGGAATTTCCCTAAAGATCCCAGACGAGCGCAATCTCCATCTCCAGGAACTGTCTGAGAGATCCCAGGGATAGGTCCAGGTGAGCAAGGAGGGAGTCAGAGAGGTGAGTAATTGAAATCGCCTGCAGCCGATGGGGGGCGGAGCCAGCGGCATGTTAGGACGAGTAAGAGGATTGGGTGCGCGCGCACTCTGTAAGCTTGCCGTGCGCGCACCCCGGCTACGTTCGGGAGGATGTGGCGTGTGCCGTGGAGGAGTGGCATGGCGTGGGGGCAGGAGAGGTAAGGAGCCGAGGGAGCGGGGAACCGGAGCTGACAGCCGCACTGGAAGCTGAGGTGACAAGGACCCGCTGAGAGGCGCGTGTCCCCCGATCCCTTACAGTTTGCAGGAGTTCGTGGGACAAAGTTACCGGTAGTCCCCTAATTCTCCCCGGCGTAGAGGCATGATTTGCGGGTACGCGGGGTGTTACAGTAGGTTGTATAATGTTTTATTCTGCATGTATAAGTATCTATGCCGTCAGCCCGGGCATCTACATAGGTGCAGGGATGTCTACATAGAGTCCGTAGTTCAAAGGAGAAAGGATGTCCAGAGGTGAAAAAACTGTCTGGTGGCGAGGAAGGGCGATTTGCCAGGTCTGTAGAACAAAGGGCACCCTGTGGGGACACCTTTTGAGTCTGGCAGACCCTGCCCAGTGGGTGGCAATGAGTTAGCCGAGGGAGATATAGATTGTAGGCACACTTGCCATTGGCTAATTCAAATTTCCCAACCACCCTGCTTTTCGAGCCGGCTTGGCATGCCTCCTCCTCTGATGTCAGCCAAGAGACGAGCCCCCAGTTCTATTGGCTATTGGGAAGGCATTCCCATGCTCTGATTGGTCGCTCCTCCTACTTCCATGCTGAACATAAAACAGCTGAGGGTATGTAAGGAGTTGGCCGAGACAGAGAACCAGATGATCCTGTGACGTGAGTCGATGAAGCGCGGGCGGCTTTTCAAAGTTGCTCTGTTATGAATAATAATAGCATGTTCTTGTATAGCTCTGCTAATTTTACGTAGCGCTTTACAGAGACATTTTGCAGGCATAGGTCCCTGCCCCATGGAGCTTACAATCTATGTTTTCGTTACCTGAGGCTCAGGGAGATAAGGTGACTTGCCCAAGTTCACAAGGAGTCGACACTGGGAATTGAACCAGGCTCCCCTGCTTTAAACTCAGTGCCAGTCAGTGTCTTTACTCACTGAGCCTTCTCCCACAGAGCTGAGCAAGCAGCTTAGTTTCTGAAGCTAAGAAAGCCTGCCCTGCAGAGACAAAGTCAGACGCGAGGTCCAATTTGTCGTTTTAGAATGTAGCGTCGTGGCTAAGGTTTTTAGCCGAAAAGGGTACCAGGAACCCGGGAGGGATTTCCCGGTCAAGGTTAGCATTTTGAAGCAAGCGTCCTGCACCTATGTGAGCCTAATTGTCACCCCAGAGCTCCAGTAAGTGCGATTTTTGTCTGTATTTTGTATATTCATTGTGTGTACGCGGGTTTACCCGAATAAACCTAATTTTATTCCACTACCATATTTTCCCTAGTGAATGATCCGGGTTAAAAGGTGTTAAAAGTCCTGGTCTCTCGTGACACACCTTAGGACCCCCGGGCACCTGTGGGATCCCAAGGACCCCTGTACACCCATGGGGCCCCTGGACACACTCAGGGACCACCCAGAGATCTGCGGAGACCCCCGGAGACCTCCACTGGCCTCTGCTATCAATCATCTGCAGAAAAAAAATGCTTTTATGTATCTCAACAAATTACAGAAAAGCTCGACGCTACATCCAATATGACAAAAATACATAGTGAAATACCTATATATTATCTTGAAAAAAGGTCATTTAGTTAAACCCTTTGGCCATTAGCTGGTCCTAACACTACCTGATTAAAATTCTCATTTACCTCTAATTTGGAGGGGAAATTATCACATTGGTTCTGTCCAAACCCAGTAACATGAAAAAGACCTGCTAACTTAGAAAATGGGGGAGGGATGAGTTTAAACCCTGGGGAGGAGGGGCCACTAACCTCCAAACAGTTGAGACCAGTTGGAAAAAAGTTAATAAACAGACAAAATCCCTGAAAGCTCAAGAAACGCAAAAAAAAACATATAATATAATATATACAGCAAAAGACAAAAAAGCCCATATAATATAATATATACAGCAAAAGACAAAAAAAACAATGCTACATGCAATATGACAAAAATATACAGTGAAACAGATGTGATCATTCTCCCTCCAAATTAGAGGTCAATGAGAATTTTATTCAGGTAGTGTTAGGACCTGTTAATGGTCGTGCCTTGATGTGGCTAGCAGGCTTATAACGCTTTGGCCAAAGGGTTTAACTAAATTACCCTTTTTCAAGAGAATATATAGATATTTCACTGTGTATTTTTGTCTCATTGGATGTAGCATTGGGCTTTTTTGTCTTTTGTTATATACATTTGGCCGTGTGCAGTAGCACACACACACACACACACACACACACACACACACACACACACACACACACACACACACACACAATGTTGTAGGTCTTGGGGTTTCTTGAGCTTGCTGGGATTTTGTGTGTTTATTACATTTTATGCAACTCGCAATATTTTTATCACCAGCTGGCAGCCACTTCACAGCATAACTAGTGCGCAGGTCCCAACACTACCTGTGAGTATTCTCATTTACCTCTGCAGTGGAGAGAGAATGGTCTCAGTAGACCTGTCATGCACAGGTACATGGAAAAACCTGCTACAGCTGTGTCAGGAGAAGGATTCATTTCTTTGCTGCATCAGATAAAGATGCTACAGATGCTGCTAAGAGGGAACAGATGAGGCTGCATTGGACAATCTTTACTAAACACCTAGTGCACTGGGCGTGTCGTCAACCACAAAATAAATTGATGGATTATTGTTAATAAGCAAATATGCTTCTCCGATATCTTTAACTCCTATTACGCCATAAAACACCTCTAAATAACCATTCCTATTTCCCCATATAACTTCTCCATATAACTCCTCCTAATGCTCCATATTCTCTTCCAAATAAATTCTCCTATTGCCCCATATAACTGCTCCCTATAACTCCTCCTATTACTGCAGACAACCAATCCATATAACTACTTCTACTGCTCCATATAACCCCTCCCTATAATTCCTCCTCTTGCCCCAAATATCCGCTCCCTTTAACTCCTCCCATTGCTCCATATAACCTCTCCCTATAACTTCTCCTTTTGCTCTATATATCCACTCCCTATAACTCCTCCTATACCCCATAAAACCATTCCCTATAAGTCCTCCTATTACTGCATAAAACATCTCCCTATAACTACACATATTGCTCCACATAAACCTGTTGTATAACTCCTCCTATTACCCCATATAACTGCTCCCTATATCTCCTTCCATTCCCCCATATAACCTCTTCCTATAACTCATACTATTACTCATATAACCCCTCTCTATATCTACTCCTATTACCCCATATAAACGCTCCCTATAACGCCTCTTATTGCCCCATATAACCGCTACTGCTGCGGCCCCTTTTATTCTAAAACATCACCACATTTTTCCGGGATTTTTTTTAGAATGCTACGCACTTCACCGGGTGCATGCCGCAATCATGTTGCATTCTCAGACGCGGTTCATGCGCGGTTCATGCGTTTATTGAGAATGGTTCGGATTTAATAGGTTGCAATTCTTCGCGTGTCCGCCAGATGGCAGATATTCATGAATTGTAACGCGCATGCGCTTCAGTAATGTGTCGACTTGCAGGTGTTTCGTTTAAAAAAGATACCACAGTGGGCTATTGTAAATTGGCCTTGGGACTGAAGGAAGAGGTTACAATAATGTATCAATTTAGGCTTTTCATATTATAGAAAGACAAGCACCAGTTTCTGTTATTCTCCAGAGAGCCGCCGCCATGAGTGTTCAAGTGCAGCCCGTGTTCCAAAAACCAGACAGAACATACGCGTATTTGATATGGGCCGCGATTAATGCAACAGATAAGATGGCAAAAGTTGTTCAAATTTATCAGTATTTTATCGAAAACTATGACTTTTACAAATTTTCGCCAGCTCCTCATGTGTGGAAGCGTGCAATAAGGAAAAGGTTATGTAACGATCCATGTTTTTATCGTATTGATCCCGAATTTATTGGAGGGTATTGGTGTGTATCACCGGGTTTTTCCTGTATCTATGATCATGCAGACGGCAACTAAGAAACGACAGTCGCTGGCAAGCAATGCGCCAGCACCAGCACCAGCTTCCAATAACTGTCCCACCGTCAGTGACAACCCATGCTGTCTGTCCACGCACGGATACCTGCAGCCTGAGCCGGATTTCGCGTGCAGTTTCGAGCAAGTTTGCATGTACCTAAGTGATTTCCAGCCTCATCAGCTGACTACAGGTGTAGTAGTCCCGCTGCCAACTGTCAACGTGTATGATCAATGAAAAAAACGTGTTGTATAGTGCTCTAAGAAACAACTGTAATGGCAAAGTAAAATATTGCTTGGAATAAGGCAACCCTTGTATGAATAATGTCTATTAGGATGTAATCTGGTTTTGGAAATGATCCCACTCAGCACATTAGTAAGGATAAATCATTTGCACCTGCCAGTGACCAGTAGAATAAACATCCTATTTGCTTGAAGACATAAGGGGTTAAACTGGAACACCTTGATAAAGGACTATCTATAGTCCGAAACGCATTGGTGTGTGTTATATTTAATCCATTAAAATAGCTTGTTTATGGGAAGCTTCCTGATGGCTGTTTTTCTTTCATTGCTGAACATGGTGCTCCGTTTTTCCCGTTTTTCCCGCTAACGTGTATGATCAAGAATACTGGACTAGCAGTGGCCCGGCGCTGGCGCCAGTTGATTGGGAAATTCTATGGTGAGTATTGTTGCCGTATTTTTTTCGTTTTTTTTTTTTTTTTTTTTTAAATATCAATATCGGTGCGATTCAAAAGTCAAGCGATTCTCCTGTAAGCAATATCATTTTGGCTGAGCGGCTTCTACAGTTCTGCAGATACTGAACAATTGGTGGAATGCTAGGCGCATGCGCATTGGAACCTTCTTGAAACGCATATGCGTGTCATCACATCGACGGTAGGCGCATGCGCATGTGAACAGGAGACTCCCCCCGAGAAAATTATTGGTGGGACTGACTGTGGGAACTTCTTTAGGGGACTGACCACTACAGTAAAACTTTTCTTTTTGTTTTTCCTCAGAAAAGAAAACGGCAAATGGAGGGATTTCGATGGATAATATCGCTTTGTGTAACAATGCCTGCACATTGCTGAATCGGATTTAAAAAAACCACGTACCGGAGTCTACAGTTTAGTGGCCGTTGTTATTGATCAGGATAGAATACCTGAAACAGTATGCTGATGTTTTCCGGCCGTACAGTATACAATACTTTTTTATACTGCACCGACACACTTTATTCGAGCAAATACCCAGTATGTACCTGGCAGATACCTGGAATGCGCCGCTCCTCACCTCTGACAAGCCCCGTTGCGTTTGCCTTCCCAGCCTGGGTTCATGCCTGGCTGACGGGCGGCTGATCTGTTAAATGATAATGATTAGGATTTAATAGGCTGCAATGCTTCGTGTGTCTACCAGATGACATAAATTCATGAATTGTAATGCAGTATATATATATATACTGTGCAGTATTGCAGCCAGCGGGAATAAAATGCTTCAATCCCTGCCTGGAAAATACCTCAATGCACTCGGGCAGAAAACAGTCACAAACCTCAATACACCCGGGTATACCCGAATTCGTGGGACTAGCCGAGCTCGAATAAAGTGTGTCGCCAGTGTATATACTGTGTAATAAACCCGAAAAAATAAAAAGTATGCATTTATTCTACATGTATTACAGTACATACAGTATGTGTCTTCTATACAGTACCAGTACATACACTGGCGACACACTTTATTCGAGCTTGGCTAGTCCCACGAATTCGGGTANTACGCATTCGCCGGTGTAACCCGGGTGTATTGAGGTTTGTGACTGTTCTGCCCGGAGTGCATTGAGTTATTTTCCAAGCAGGGATTGAAGCATTTTTCCCGCTGGTGAAATACTGCACAGTATATATAATATACTGCATTACAATTCATGTTTATGCCATCTGGTAGACACGCAAAGCATTGCAGCCCCTAAAATCCTAATCCATATCATTTAACAGATCAGCCGCCCATCAGCCAGGCATGAACCAGGCTGGAAGGCAAATGCAACGGGGCTTGTCAGAGGTGAGGAGAGTGGCGCATTCCAGGTATCTGCCAGGTACATACCGGGTATTTGCTCGAATAAAGTGTGTCGGTTGCCGTACTGGTGGGTCTTCTATTTTTTTTTAATACTACTTGTGATGTGCAGTACTGAAGCATGCTACAGTATACAGTACAGTATGCCTGGACAGTACTGTACATTCTAGAAACACTGTATTTTATTACAGTATCAAAGGAGCAAAATGGAACAATTCAAACAAATCAACATGTTCTTTATTGGTGGAGTAAGTACAAAAACATTTTTTTTAACAAATACTGTACAATGTAAAAACATTTTAAGTGCACAGCAATTCAAAACATCAACAGTGTATGGTTTGCTGCTAGTGAAAACATTTATGTACAGAAAGTAAAAACATTTACAGTCAGTCCGTATGGTTTTTACAGTCACATGTTATTAAAAAAATTCTTATATCATAAAATACAAAACGCAACATTCCTTATTAAAGTAACAGCAAGTCAAAACATTTACAGGAGGATGGTGAGCAGAACAGTCAGTCCGGTCTGCACAACTACAGTCCTCGAGGGCAGCACAACAGGCCGCATTTTCAGGGTAAACTTTGAAAACCGGGCCTGTTTGTTGCCCTCGGGACTGGAATTGTGCAGGTCTTGTGTACGTAAATAAAAACATTATTTTTATACAAGTAATTCGTGGGACTAGCCGAGCTCGAATAAAGTGTGTCGCCAGTGTATATACTGTGTAATAAACCCGAAAAAATAAAAAGTATGCATTTATTCTACATGTATTACAGTACATACAGTATGTGTCTTCTATACAGTACCAGTACATACACTGGCGACACACTTTATTCGAGCTTGGCTAGTCCCACGAATTCGGGTAAACCCGGGTGTATTGAGGTTTGTGACTGTTTTCTGCCCGAGTGCATTGAGTTATTTTCCAAGCAGGGATTGAAGCATTTTATTCCCGCTGGCTGAAATACTGCACAGTATATATATATATACTGCATTACAATTCATGAATTTATGCCATCTGGTAGACACGCAAAGCATTGCAGCCTATTAAATCCTAATCTATATCATTTAACAGATCAGCCGCCCATCAGCCAGGCATGAACAAAGGAGGGGAAGGAAAATGAAAAGCGGGAGGGGAAGAGTGGGAGGGAGGGGAGAAGTCAAGGTATAGGTGACAGGGTAAAGAAAGGTTGGTATTTGCTCGAATAAAGTGTGTCGGTGCAGTACTGGTGGGTCTTCTATTTTTTTTAATACTCTTGTGATGTGCAGTACTGAGCATGCCTACAGTATACAGTACAGTATGCCTGGACAGTACTGTACATTCTAGAAACACTGTATTTTATTACAGTATCAAAGGAGCCAATGGAACAATTCAAAACAAATCAACATGTTCTTTTATTGGTGGAGTAAGTACAAAAACATTTTTTTTACAAATACTGTACAATGTAAAAACATTTTAAGTGCACAGCAATTCAAAACATCAACAGGTGTATGGTTTGCTGCTAGTGAAAACATTTATGTACAGAAAGTAAAAACATTTACAGTCAGTCAGTATGGTTTACAGTCACATGTTATTAAAAAAATTCTTTATTCATAAAATATACAAAACGCAACATCTCCTTTATTAAAGTACAGCAAGTCAAAACATTTACAGTAGGATGGTGAGCAGAACAGTCAGTCAGGTCTGCACAACTACAGTCCTCGAGGGCAGCAAACAGGCCCGATTTTCAGGGTAAACTTTGAAAACCGGGCCTGTTTGTTGCCCTCGGGGACTGGAATTGTGCAGGTCTTGTGTACAGTAAATAAAAACATTTATTTATTAATACAAGTTAAAACACACAACATCTCCTTTATTTAAGTACAGCAGGTCAAAACACGTACAGTACAGTTCAGCACAACAGTATGGTCTTACCTGTTATTAATAAAAATTCTTTATTCATAAAATATACAAAACGCAACATCTCCTTTATTAAAGAACGGCAAGGCAAAACATTTACAGTGGGATGGTGTGCAGAACAGTCAGTCAGGACTGCACCACTACAGTCCTCGAGGGCCACAAACAGGCCCGGTTTTCAGGACAACCTTAAAACCAGGCCTGTTTGCGGCCCTCGGGGACTGGAACAAAACATTTACCAAACATTTACAACAGTTGAACACTCACGCAAATGCGTACCCTACCAGATTGTCCTTCCATGGCCGATGCCTTGCATGGCGCAAAATGCCATTAATGCAGTCTCGAACGCCTTTCATTACAGGATCTGTAATTGAAAAAAAAGCGCCGCAATTCATCCAGAATGGTCTATCTTAAATTGTCAGGAAGCGCCTTTTTTTCGCGATTTCCTTCGTAGTTCACTTTGAAGGCCCACCAGCAGTACACCAAGTAGGACACGTGGTGCTTAAAAATGAACAAAGCATTTTTGTGGGGTACTCCAGCACTTATCACCCTATTCTTCTCCCTGAGTGCCGGTGGCATATCGCGCAGGATGATGTCGGGCACCGTATCGATGCGAGCGAATGTAGGTGATCTTCTGTGAGCGGGTGTGCTTGTGGCGGCGGGCGAGGGTAGGTTGTCTGGGAGGAAGCTTTCCTCCTGTCTTGGTCGCCGTGTTGTCTCCTGGCGTGGTCTTCACGGGATTGTCATGTCCTCATCAACGGCATACATGTACACAAAATCTTCTGGTGGAGGGGGTGCACTTGGTGATGGAAGGTGGTCGATACTCCTATTCATCACATCCATGCCACCCTCCTGCGCCGGTATCGGTATACAGGGACATGAACACCGAGCAAATTATGTATCCCCGCTATGTCAGTCTCTATCTTCTGCATCCGTCGATACATCTTCTCCATCCATTGATCCATCTTCTGCATCCGTTCATCCATATTTAGCATCCGTTGCTCCATATTTAGCATGCTCTCCAGAAGCAGATCTATCTTTGCCAGCACAATAGAGTTCCCGGGGATATCCACACTTATCCCATTCAGCATCCGGTCTAACGAGCTGCTTCTTGTGCATGGCGTGCTGTGGACATCTGGGTGGATGGGTGCTACAGAGGATGAGATGGGGGTTCCATGGAGAGAAGCGGCAGCGTTGTCGAAGAAGGGTGGAGGAGGTGACCTGTGGATATCCGGAAGAGGAGAAGCTGCAGCGTCGTCGAAGAGGAATGGAGAAAGTGACCTCTGAATTTCCGGGCGAGAAGTGGCAGAGTCGTCTAAATGCAAAGGAGAAAGTGACCTGTGGATTTCAGAGGCACCAGCAACAGGCACCAGCGGCAGCGTCGTCGAAGAGCACTGGCGAAGATGGCCTGTGGGTTTCCGAGAGGGTGGCGGCGGCATCGAGGACGAGTAGTGGAGAAGAAAGGCTGAAGATATCCGGGAGAGCGGCAGAAGAGTCGTCGAAGCGTATTGGAGGAAGTGGTCTGCGGGTTCGATGGGTTGGCTTCCATTTGTTTTGCGTTGAGTGTACATCACCGTATTTCTTCTTGACATAATAAGGCTGACGTCTATTAAAACCCTTAGCCTTTGGGGTCAGCAGAAGGTTTTCTTTATTGGCCTTAGCCTGTCACTTTGGCCTTGGCGTGGAAACGGCTGCCGCCTTTCGCTTTTTCTGTGTGATAGGCACGGCAGAGGCGAGTGGCTTCCTGCGTCCGTAGAATCGGGGTTGATCCATGGAAGCAGATGGCACAATGCAGTATCTGGACAAGGGAAAGTTTAGATAAAGATCATCGAGTGGTGGGCTATGCAAAGTGTGTAACCTTTTATGCATGGCGACGAGGTACAGGTGTTGAAAGTGGGCGTACTCTAATGTGAGTCATTACCGTATAAATACACCATCCATTTTGTGGATTCACTGCACATTGAATACACATCGACTAAACATCGAATATACATTCTTGTGTTTGTATTTCTTTCTACTCGAAACAATGCCTGTTAAAAAGATTTCAAAAGAGCTCAGCATGCGAATTAAGGAGATGTACACGAGCGGATACCGAATTGCTGCTATCCAATGCTGGTTAGCTACTTCTGGCATCATTGTGCCAGCAACCACCGTGAGCTACTGTATCATGCACACGGAAAAACCAGAGAATGCAAAAGGACACCAACGGTAACTAACGCGTAAGTATATTTATATAACTAAATTTATTTATTTTTTTATAAAATATTGTACTGTAGATCTATTATGTAATTTTATAGTTATTTCTGTATATTTATACAATATAGCAACGGTATATGTATATTGTTTATATTGCTGCATATTAATAGAACAATATATTGTGTACTGTAGATCTACTGTATCTAATTTTATAGTTATTTCGGTATATTTATACAATATAGCAACGGTATATGTATATTGTTTATATTGCTGCATATTAATAGAACAATATATTGTTTACTGTAGATCTACTGTATCTAATTTTATAGTTATTTCGGTATATTTATACAATATAGCAACGGTATATGTATATTGTTTATATTGCTGCATATTAATAGAACAATATATTGTACTGTAGATCTACTGTATCTAATTTTATAGTTATTTCGGTATATTTATACAATATAGCAACAGTATATACTGTATATTGTTTATGTTGCTGCATATTAATAGAACAATATATTGCGTACTGTAGATCTACTGTATCTAATTCTATAGTTATTTCGGTATATTTATATAGCAACAGTATATACTGTATATTGTTTATATTGCTGCATATTAATAGAACAATATCTCACTGTATACTATTTTTACTGCAAATGATGTGCTGTGCTTGTGGCCTACTGCACCGTAACTTACCGGATTGTTGTTTTTCTGTACTGTACATTGTAGGGAGACAACTCTTCTGGTCGACAAAATAAGTGAGGAGAATGATGAGAAGAGTGCATTAAGGGTTAAAAACACTCTGCAGGAAAATCACAATCTCACTGTATCCGAGACCAGCATAAAGAAGATGAGACGCAGAATTGGATGGAAATATGGATGTGTTAGGTTTGTACTGGACAGTACAGGAGCTAAAAGTGTTGTTTAAGAAACTGTACTGTACCGCTAAAATTATTTATTCCTTGTCATTACAGAGCGTACCCCATGATAAGGGATGTTAACAAAATGAAGAGTGGTCCAGGCCCAGGCATGGATCGACAGTGGAGAAACTTTCCAGGATTCCATCTTCACTGACGAGTCTACTGTTTCGCTGGAGAGATTTGCCACCTTTGCATTCCACAAAAAAGGTCGCATATCTATGAAGCCGCGGCCAAAACACCCAGTGAAGATGCATGTGTGGGGTGCCATCTCTAGGCGTGGACCAGGATACATTGTCATCTTTGAAGGTAAAATATATAAAATAATGTAGCCTTATGCACTGTACTGTACTAGTGTGCAGTTTTTTGAGCACTTTTCTTTTCTTGTTATAGGAATCATGAATAAAGCTTTCTTCCAAGACAAAATTGTGCCTGAGATTGTGGAATACATCCCACGCGAGTTCCCGGATGGTCACCGTTTCTACCAGGACAACGATCCGAAGCACACCGCGTCAACAGCGCATATCCTTGAGCGCGGTATCAACTGGGTGAAGACGCCAGCGGAGTAAGTGCGGTAACCGTGTCTCATTTTTTCCCCACTGTTTTTACTGTGTACTGTATCTCTTAAACTAATTGTCCTTTTTTTCCAATGACAGATCACAAGACTTCAATCCGATCGAAATGGTCTGGCATCAGCTGAAGGACCATATCCGAAAAGTTGTGAAACCCACCAAAAAGGATGAGTTGGCGAAAGGCATACTGAGTTTTTGGAACGATGTACTCACCGTGGAACGCTGCAATAAATATATTGACCATATTGCGACTGTGTTGCCCATTGTGATCGCGCGTAATGGGCAAGCATCAGGAAGGTAGTATGGTATACTGAAGTACTTTACTGTAGTATTGTAAGTACAGTATAATACAGGTAAGTATGGCACAGATTTTTTCTTTCCTTGTAGTCAGAGTATACAGTAGTTCCAGTATAGACTAGTTTGACAGTACAACGGTAACTGCCTACTGTAGTCCAATATGGAGTAGCTATACAGTACACAATGCCATAATACAGTATGCACCTACTGTACAGTACAGTAACTGCTCAATTTATTTATTTCCAGAGAGAGCAGCACCAGCCATCTGGTTACAAAGTATTTAACAGTAGTCAGAGTATACCGTAGTTCCAGTAAGGACTTGTTTGACAGTGCTAACAGCGTACTGTAGTCCAATATGGAGTAGCTACAGCATACAGTACACAATGCCATAATACAGTACAGTATGCACCCAACTGCTCAATTTCTTTCTTTCCAGAGAGCAGTAGCAGCCATCTGGTTCCAAACTATTTAACAGTAGTCACAGTATACAGTAGTTCCAGTATAGAATAGTTTACCAGTACTACACAGCACACAATGCCATAATACAGTACGCACATAACTGCACTAATTTTTTTTTTATTGTCTTTTCAGGAAAAAAGGATGGACTGGGAGAGAGGGTGTCGTGTACAGGCTGAGCTGTTTGTACAGTCATGTGTACAGTATCTAAACAGCAGTAATGATGTACACAAAATCTCTCCTCTCTCAATGAACTACTGTACTGTACACAGAATGAGGAAGAAGATAAAAACGGAAAAAATTATATTACTATATATATATATATTATAAATTATATATTATTAAATAATATTATTATCAATGTGCATTATTCATGTTTATCCACCGGCCCTCAATTTCCATCTGCCAGAAGAACTTAATAAAGACTGCATTATGTATTATTCATGATTATTTTTATATTTGTATTTTTTGGTTCCTGATAAAATAAAATAAATATTTATTTACATTCATGCTAATTATAATCATTGACAACAACCCCCTCACCCCCCACACCTACAGTACACCAAAGAAAAAGAATGAATGACAAAACAACATGAATCAGTTAATGGTTATTTAACTCTCAACTCTCACAGGGCTGTTCAAATCATATTTAACACTTTCATACAAAGTCGACGACCCGAACGGATTCCTTTACAAGAGCGTTCTCCCGCAAACACAACGCACTCAAAAGTCCGTTGGACCGGGGGGGGGGGTTGGGTGAGTCATGCGCAGTAATCAGCTAGCTCCCATCTCAAAGAGGATAACACACAGGCGCAGTGAGGTGACGCTCGGCTAGGGACGGATTAAAAACACAATGACAAGCTTCAGAAAATGAATGACTCTGTGGAGGTGTCTGTCGATAAGAGTTTCAAATCCTTGAGTGAGCCTTGTGTGTGTTCGTGGGAGAGATGGCTACAGGGTACAGCTGCATTAAGTTCAAAGATAATGACATACTTTAATTTCAAAAGGCAGTTCATCATAATAATATGATCCCTACACCCCCAAATACAGTACGTAAAAAGCACACAAATCAACCATGTGCAGTCAAACGCACAGGGTCGCAGTCAAAAGCTACAGCACAGATTGAATATCATAATATCAAGATGTTTTTTGCAGGCTTGTGGAGAAAATAACAATTAGAATAAAAAAAATTTTTTGGTCACTCACTCAAGCAAGCAGTGGTGGGTGAAGTTACAGGCGCATGCGCAGTAATCACCTGCTGTCAAGCAGGAATGTGATTGAAATCAGAAAGACACACGTTCAAAGGAATGGTGTGGGAGAGATGTACTGCATTGTAGAGAAGATAAGAAGTTGAAATATCCTGCAGTGCAGTAAATTATCCTGTGTGTGTCCGAGCGAGGGGAGAGCACTGTATATGCTGAAATGTGACACTGTTACAGTACTGTACACATCTATGCGTTTCAACAATTTTCAAATGAGACATACAGTACAGCACTGCAAATGCATGTATACTGTAAATATGCCAATTTACAATTACTGCGCGCGCACACGCAGACTGTATACTGACGTAGGTTGAACCGTGAAGGTATTAGACTTCCAAGACAACAGCTCGCGAACGCCCCCCTGAGTTTTTAGACGGTATTGCAGTATTGCAGACAGCGAGAATAAAATGCTAATATCACGAGCGCTAAAAAAACGCATCTGACCGAGATTATCAGAGAGCCGCGGATCCAGCCGATTTAGGCTAAAGGCGGCCGCCACTGTAGAAATTATTTTCCCATTTCATCACATGCATGCTTGTGCTCAAATCTCCTAATTGAACATAAACTCAAGAGGACGTCTCGTGGAAAGATGGAAGTCAGAGTATGAAAATTGTCACGGGGGAACAGGTTTTTACACCTTTTTACCGGGATCATTCATTGAGCAAAACAAGGTAGAGAAATAAATTGTAATTTATTCATCATAAATTCACTTACACACAACGAAACACAAAATACAGATGAAAAGACACACTTACTTTGGGGCTGGGGTTAAAAACTAGACTTTTCTAGGTGCAGGGAACGCAATGGAGAGATTTACCCTGACCGGGACTTAGCCCAGAATCTCCTGGAACCCAAATCGGCATAAAATTCCATACGCCACGGAACGTTATCTTCTGAGAACTTGGTCCTTCCTGACTGCGAGTCAGTCCAAATCTCCTGGAACTCAAATCGGCATAAAATACCAGCCGCGTCCGCTACGTTCATTTCTGAGAACTTGGGCGCAAAAGTCAGGATTAATTCTGTGACGGGCAGGCTTTTCAGGCTTGAAATCGAAACTGGTTGCTTTGCAATTACAAACAAAGCATCTTTGAAAAGCCCGCCAGCACTCTCTCTCAGCGCAGGCTCAAGGGGAACACCCAATCTGATTGGATAAGGGCTTCTTGTAGTATTAGAAATAGAAGAAACATATACCCTAGCGCATGAAATGGTATCAAAAAATAAATGTGGCACATTTAAAACAATCCTTCATGTATAACTGTTCTGATAGACATACTAATTACATATACAGTAGTAAAACATACCACCCCTGACTTGCAAGATGTTGGTTGCTATAATGCACGTAATATCCGCCCTTCTCTTTATGGAGATAGCTTGATATATTTGATATTTTAGATATTTGTTAGCTCTTATTAGCAAACATATTCCATCATAGCCAAACAAAGTTGTAAATCAAGTGCAGGGTATTGTTTTGGTAACAAAAGTGTATACAATATACCAATTGATACCATGTGTGGGAATATGTATATCTGTAGGCTATAGGCTAGGGACGATTGTACAATTGGCCCTGGCAGGTGGTAATGGGCTGGCCAGGGAAAGCCATTGCCGAGACTGAGCTTGTAGGAGCGATTTCCATTGGCGAGTTCATATTTCCCGCCTTGCCGGCAACCTGAGCCTAAGCACGCTCCCTCCTTTCATTGGGTAAAGCCAGACGAGCCCCCGGCTCGTGATTGGCTGTTGCGTACAATCCAAAGGCTCTTATTAATCGCCAGTCTCTCTTCCATGTTAAACATGGGACATTGAGGTCTATGTAAGGGGACTGGACGATCAGAGAAGCAGTGCAACCTAGGGCTAGATCCGGTGAAGCGATGGCCGGCTTTTAGAAAGTGCTTTTCTCCGAAGAGCAAAGCAGTCGGAACAGAGTTGCCAGAGAACCCTGGCCGAGCTGATTATTGCTCCATATAACCGCTCCCCATAACTCCTCCTATTGTCCCATATAACCCCTCCCTATAACTCCTCCTATTGCCCATATAACAACTCCCTGTAACTCCTCCTATTGCTCAATATAATCCCTCACTATAATGCCTCCTATTCCCCCATATAACCTCTCCCTATAACTCCTTCTATTACTACATATAACCTCTTCCTATAACTTCTCTTATTGCCCCATATGACCTCTCCCTATAACTCCTATTACTCCATATAACTGCTCGCTATAACTCCTCCTATTGCTTCAAATAACTGCTCCCTATTACTCCTCTTCTTGCCCCATATAACCTCCATATAACTCCTCTTCTTGCCCCATATAACCTCCATATAACTCCTCTTCTTGCCCCATATTGCCCACTATGACTTTTTATCTGTTTACAACCTCATGTCTAGAATGGGAGAGGAGTTAGGCGTGTAATATAGTGTGCGCTACCGTGCCCGCGTCAATTATAATTGGCTGTTACCCAGACGTTTCTATACTTGGGACGCGCACGGACTTGAGCGGTGGCACGGCAGACCAGGGAAAATACAATCAAATTGTATTTTCGCGCTGCTGCCACCAATCACAGTGCGCCTAACGCTGTGACGTCAGAGTCACGCCCCCTAACCGCGCGCATCACCGCTTGCTGCCTACCAACTAAACGTGCATGTCACGTGCATGCGCAATGCCAGGCGCACGCCTGTGTGTGCAATAGTGCCTACTATATAGAGTAACAAGCCTTAGACTATTAAATCAGTGTTTAATCAAATCTTTCCCAAGTAGGATAATAATAACGGCCTTAGAGATTAGGAACATTGTTAATCCTATAGATACAGCTCAACCCCGTTATGACGCGATCCGTTACAACGCGAATCCGCTTGTAACGCAATGCCAGCTTGGCTCACAATTTTCGTATTTATGAATACTTTACAACACGATTATTGGTATCTTAAATACTTTATTGTACAATGCATACTATTGCACATTATTTCTAACGTGATCCGCTTATAACGCGATGTGATTCTGTGTACCCCAAGCACAGCGTTATAAGGGGGTTGAGCTGTACAAGGAACATTTAGATCAGCCTGGATTATGGGAAGTTTGTCAGAACAGAGATTAATAATATGAGCAGAGATTTCACAAGGACGTCTGATAGCTAAAAATATCGGGAGACTTTGTTGTTCCAATGAATGTCTATGAGATAACAGCTAAAAACGAACATGTGTTTTCTAACTGTCTATTAATATTAGTGGCTATGTATAATATGGTTGATCGTGAGAGTAACAGCCATGTATATAGATGGTTACAAGAAACAGTATAAAGGTTTTGCTTAGACATAGAAAGAACAGATCTTAGAAATACCATCATGCGGATTAGTTCCCCGATCTGAACCTGTACTATACTTGTGTGCCTGTATTAGGCTTTCTGGAAAAAATGATACCGGCCTCTTATAATCTAAAGGATTATTTTCATTCTGTACTTATAATGGTTCTTCAAATTGCTCTTTGCAAAAGTATGACACAATATATTGATTCCTCTCATTGCTAGGGCCATCTTACTGAGACTGCTGTCATTTGTCCCTTGTGGGAATGGTTGAGAATGAAAATAAAGAGATGTATATTTGGAATTAGCCCTGATTCCCAGGTTTCTGTCATTTCCTTGATAAGATCATTAAGGAGAGATGGTATAATTAATATCTGCATTCCCAGGACATCTACACAAGTTATAAAAACTGAGTTAGGGAGTCCATCTCCTGTGTGTGTGTGTGACACTGATAGACTGAGGGAGCCCTATCTACCTGTGTGTGTGTGACACTGACAGACTGAGGGAGCCCCTCTCCTGTGTGTGTGACACTGACAGACTGAGGGAGCCCTCTCCCTGTGTGTGTGACACTGACAGACTGAGGGAGCCCCTCGGAGTGAGAGTGACGTCGCCCGGATATGAGTCACCGGAAGTCGAGAAGACGTCATCTTGGAGGGGGCAATGGAGCAGCTACGCGAGACGTCATCAAGAGGCGACGAGAACCCCCAGATGCCGCGAGACTTCGAGAGCGCCCCCAGACTGACTAACGAGCAGTGCCCAGAGCCCAAGAGAGGGCAGCGGACAGGGGATAAAGGGCCCGGAGGCCTCGAGGGGGGTCTAGGGTTTGGGAAAGTGCAGTGATAAGGGCAAAGGGAGGTATAGAGCGCAAGAGTAGGTAAGGGGCAGAGACGATAAAGGGGCAAAGGGTGAAGGGGTTAGAAGAAGGTTAAGAGGTAAATGAGTTGCCCCAATCCACCGTAAGGGCAGAGAGCTGTCGCGCTACAGCATAAGGCGCATCCGAGATTCGGCTCATGCTCGCTGCTGAATAGTTGTACGCAAGGAATTGGGGCGCATTAAACTAAATCATAGAGCAGCAAATATCCCTCTGTCTGGGCAGGCCATTGATTAGGGGGTAAAAAACGGGCCTGAATAGGGAGAGAGTTGAAACTGGGCTCGAGAACGGCGAACGTTAGAGAGAGATTAAGGAAAGGGGGCGCGTTACTGAGGAGGAGGGGAGGGGGAAATTACAGGAGATTGTTAGAGGAAAATAAAGTTTTGTCCGAGAGGAGTGAGAGGGGGGTCGTAATTAGAGCCTCCCACAGTGAGGGGGGCGGCTCAAAGGTTGTTATGTGGGTGTTTTACTTGTACATATAGCTAATGCTAGAAGGGGGGGGGGGGAGGGTTTTCTTCCAGTCCTTCCTTCGACATGGGTCTCCGCATGAGCACCAGGGGGGTCTCCTCTGAGTGGCTCATGAAAGTCCTCACTGAGCCAGCCAAATTGGGAGGTAGCGGCGGGAGGAGGTTCTTCCTGAGTTGCGCCCAGGCTATACGCCCAGGAGGGCAAGAGAAGGCGGAAAGGGGGGACTGGTACCGCCCATCCGCCGGATGTTCTTTACATGTGTTTATATGTTTCGTTGTCAGTGTCTCAATGTTTCCCTGGTGTGTGCCCCTTTGTTTCTCCCCCCTGCAGTCAAGGAGCACAGATTTGATACGAAAGACCTCGGTGGAGCAACCCTCGCAAAGGGCCTTCCCACTTGCCAAAATGCCTACGGACAAGCAAAGGTTTGGGTCTTCATAAATGGGTAGAGATATTGTGATTCTCTCAAACAATGTGAAGGGATTTAATAGCCCCGGGAAGAGAAAAGTGGCCATGACGGACTATAAAAAATCTGACCCAGACATTCTTATGTTACAGGAGACACATTTTTCCAAAACTAGTTCCCCGAAGTACATAGATCATAGATTCAAGAGTTGGTTCTCGGCCTCGGCTAGCAAAAAAAAAGAGGAGTTGCCATACTAATTCTCAACCGTTTGCCACTGAATGTTAAACTGGTTAAAAAAGACAAAAATGGCATATTCTTAATTGTAAGCGGGGACATTCGTGGCCAACCCATAACCCTGGCATCTGTCTATGCCCCAAATGAACAAGCAGAAGCATTCATGGATACATTTTTCTTAACTTTTACTAAAATTGCACAAGGCGGTGTGGTGGTAGGGGGTGATTTTAACCAGACATTAGACCCAGCACTAGATAGATGCACCCCAGGGGGTCACAAGCGAACGAACGTTAGGGCGTCTTGGTCTAGAGGACTGAGAACCAACAACTTAATAGATATTTGGCGTGAACAACACCAAAGAGAGAAGGGTTTCACCTTTTATTCCCATCCTCACGACAGATAGAGTAGGATAGACTACCTCTTTGTGTTTAGCAGAATGGTTTCACAGATCTCCCATTCAGGAATCCATGACATTTCATGGTCAGATCATTCGCCTATTGAGCTGCGGTGCACTGATTTCAGGCTTGACAGACAAGGAGCGAACTGGAAACTCAATGAGTTATTGCTAAAAATCCCCGAGATTGAACAGAAAGTGGGGGATAGAATCAGGGTTTACTTTCAGGAAAACATTGGCAGTGTGGTTTCACAGTCCACCCTATGGGAAGCCCATAAGGCAATTCTGAGAGAAGAACTCATAGGGATCGCGAGTAGGCCGCAAGAGGGAAAAGGAAAAAAGATCAATATGTTAAAATCCGAATTGATGGTCCTGTCTACCCTCCACAAAGAATACAAAAAAGCATCGACCCTTAAGGAATTGCTTGATACCAAAACAAAGCTAAACTTACTGTTGGCCTCCCGAGCTGAAAAGGAGTTGTCATGGTCTAAGCGGAAATTTTTTGAAAAAGCGAACAAGCCAGATACCCTACTTGCCAATAAACTTAGAGATAGAAACCAACATTTTCATATTCAGGCAATTTGGACAAAGAGCGGAGACCTCACTTCTGACCCCAAATTAATAGTAGAAGAATTCAAAGCATACTATGAGACCTTATACGATGGGGCGAAGGTTACCCAGAATAAGGCCACTCGAAAACAACTGAAGACATTCCTAAAAGAGGCTAGGTTATCTAGATTGTCTAGAGAGGAGAGGGACGCACTTCAGGCAGACTTCACTTTGGAGAAGCTGCTGGAGGTAATGAAATCACTGAAGCCATCCAAGGCCCCTGGCCCGGATGGCTTCTTTAACTTATATTATAAGAAATTCCGAAAGCTGCTGGCTCCTCATCTATTAAAGCTTTGTATTTCCTTCCTGGGGGATGCCCCCATCCCGGGCCCTATGCTCCAGGCGTCTATCTCAGTGATCCATAAACAAGGGAAGGACCCAGCTGATTGTGAAAGCTATAGGCCCATCTCTCTGATTAATTCGGATACTAAAATCTTTTCCAAATTATTGGCTAACCGACTTAACCAGGTGATGCCGAAGCTGGTCCACCCAGATCAAGTAGGGTTCATACAGTATGTGGAAGACAGGCGGCAGACAACACCAGACGGATAATAGATTTAATCGATTTGGCTCAGAAGAAAAATATCCCATCTATGGTGGTTAGTCTGGACACAGAGAAAGCATTCGATAGAATCGACTGGCCCTACCTGAGGGAGACGCTTGGGGAGTTTGGCTTGGGTGGGAGAATGATGGGCGCAATTCTCGCTCTGTACCAGGGACCGAAGGCGAAGGTCAGGCACCAGGGCTTCCCATCGGGGGAATTCCTGATAAAGAGCGACACCAGACAGGGTTGCCCCCTGTCTCCTCTCCTTTTTGCATTATGCATTGAGCCCCTGGCGGCACATATCCGCCTCAGCCCAAATATTGCAGGAATCCATAGCGGTGAGCAGTCACATAAAGTCGCCCTGTATACTGATGACGTGATATTAACAATATCACAGCCCCTCACCTCTCTGCCAAACGTCTTCAGTCTGTTGGGGGAATTTAATAAGATATCTGGTTTTAAAATCAATCAATCAAAGTCAGAAGCCCTAAATATAAACCTGCCTAAGGTTACTGAAAAATTAATTGCTGTAAACTTTAACTTTAAATGGCAAACCTCCTTTATTACATACTTAGGGGTTAATATTACAAAACACTATAGCGCACTATACAAGGAAAATTACCCCAGACTAATACGGACCCTGGAGGATCTCAGGAGATGGTCAGGATACGGAATATCCTGGATCGGTAGGATCCAGAGTATTAAAATGAATCTCCTCCCCAGAATCCTGTACCTGTTCCAGACCCTCCCGATTCAAGTAGTCAGGGATGATATCCTCCGGCTGCAGTGGTGAAGTTTGTCCGGGGTAATAAAACGCCACGCATTAAAACTAGCACGCTTATTAGGCCCACACCTAGAGGGGGGTTACGGTACCTTGCTTGTTATCATATTTCAGAGCGGCCCAATTATCTCAAATTACCCAGTGGCACACACACCCAATCCTAAGGGGTTGGGTAGAACTGGAAAAAGAAAGCTGTGCCCCGGTGGCATTGCAGGACTTAATTTGGCTACCAAAAAAGGTTTATAAGACACCGTATGTGACCCGCTATCCGTGATGGGCAGCTCGTTTGGCGGTTTGGGAGACTAGCAGATACAAATATGCCCTTATGAGGCAGCATTCCGTGATGACCCCGATTTTGGGAAACCCTGATTTCGCTCCGGGCCTGCAGTGTAAGGATTTTACAATTTGGAAGCAGAAAGGCCTCACCAGGCTTCTGCACTTGGAAGGA
This sequence comes from Ascaphus truei, assembly GCA_036426205.1. Lineage (NCBI taxonomy): Eukaryota > Metazoa > Chordata > Amphibia > Anura > Ascaphidae > Ascaphus > Ascaphus truei. The sequence continues at coordinate 22,053 of WSYH01002582.1, forward strand.
CGAATTTCAATAAAATCTTTTGAACAAATTAAATCGGAAAAAGAGATGCCAAACTCAGAATTCTTTAGATACCTCCAATTAAGAGCGTTCTATACTAAATTCCCAAAACGCCCCAGGCGAACAAATTTTGAGCAGCTCTGTTCCAGAGGAACAGACAAAAAGGGACTTATCTCTGGTATATACTGTATAGGGAGGTGGTCTGTCCTGCAAAAGAAGACGATAAGAAACTTAGTTACAGGACCAGGTGGGAGGCGGACTTAGGGGAGACTGTAGAAGATGAGGACTGGGACTCCATAGTATTAGGAGCATCAAAGAGTTTTATATGCACCACTTTAAAGGAGAATGCGTATAAGGTCCTGATGAGATGGTATTTGACCCCGAAAAGATTGTCTAAGTTTGTCAAAGGTTATCCCCTATTTTGTCCAAAACAATGTGGGGAACAGACAGACTTGTTGCACATGCTGTGGAGTTGCACCAAAGTGGTCCCAATTTGGGAAGACATTAGGAATTGGCTGCAGAGAATTCTTGGTCTCGCGGTCCCTTTGGACCCCTGGTTGTTTCTGCTGGGCAGACGCACCACGGGGTTAAACAGATCGGAGCACAAATTAATTGCACATTTTGCAACAGCCCTGAGGTGCGAAATCGCAGCATTGTGGAAGCAACCTGAGTTACCCAACATCCCTAAAATCAGGAATAGAATTTGGTTTGTTTGCCGGATGGAGCAGTTAACGAGTCTGCTTAACGACACCGGCAAACATTTTCTAAAAATTTGGGCGCTGTGGCTGGCTTCAAACGGATATCCCAGGGGTAGATTCCTCCAATATTCTGCTCTGATAGATTAAAACGCATTCTCCTGTGATGGGGTGCGATAGGCGAGAGTCAGAGATAGGACTGACAGGGTCGTCAGTGAGCAAACCTCATTGAAAAGTCAGGGGTTACTACATGAGATCTTCTCCTGATTATCAAAGGCAGTGGAGCCGATCAGAGAACCTGAGCTTTCCTGGACTGCACGTTCCCCCCCTCCCCCTTTCAGTGTTTGTGTCTGTGGTCTTGTTACTCAGTTAGTCTGCCCGGTATGTCTAGTACGGTTATTCTACTAAAAACGTGAGTCGATGTGGTTACTTTATAATATGACAATGTGTTGTTAGACTCCTAAATGATTGTACCACACACTCAATAAAAACATTTTGGTTGAAAAAAAAAAATATCGGGAGACGTTGTTCCAATGAATGTCTATGAGATAACAGCTAAAGACGAACATGTGTTTTCTAACTGTCTATTAATATTAGTTGCTATGTATAATATGGTTGATCGTGAGAGTAACAGCCATGTATATAGATGGTTACAAGAAACAGTATAAAGGTTTTGCTTAGACTTAGAAAGAAGAGATCTTAGAAATACCATCATGCGGATTAGTTCCCCGCTCTGAACCTGTACTATACTTGTATGCCTGTATTAGGCTTTCTGGAAAAAAAGATACCGGCCTCTAATAATCTAAAGGATTATTTTCATTCTGTACTTATAATAGCTCTCCAAATTGCTCATTGCAAAAGAATGACAAACATATTGATTCCACTCATTGCTAGGGCCATCATACTGAGACTGCTGTCATTTGTCCTTTGTGGGAGTGGTTGAGCATGAAACCAGTGCTCTATTAATCTACCAGCTTTTGATTCAACTTTTCGCTCCTCCCTCTCCTCTCTAAGCTCTGCTTCAGACCCTGACAACCTGGTCAGGAACTATAACTCAGTCTTATCCTCTTCTCTTGATCCACATGCCCCGCTTAATCTCTCTGCTGTCCTCACCCTTCTAACCCCAGACCCTGGCTAAATTCCAACACACGCATGCTGAGTTCCTCCACTCGCTCCTCTGAACGCCTCTGGAGGAAATCTCATACGCTCGCAGATTTCCTTTACTACAAATCTATGCTGTCCTTTTTCAACTCTGCCCTCTCTCAGGCTAAATAAACCTACTTTTCATCACTAATTAACACGTACAAGTCTAACCCACGCCGACTCTTTTCTGTCTTTGACTCTCTACTCAGACCACCCTCGGCTGCCTCCTTTTCTTCCTCCATCTCACCTCAGGACTTTGCTGACTTTTTTAGGGAAATACGTCAGAACATCCCATCTGTTGCCTCCTCCCATCACACACCGCTTCCTAACTCTCCTCCTGCCTTTCTTGACTCTTTTTCTGCTATCTCGGAGGAGGATGTGTCACTGCTGATCTCCTCTTCTCCCTCTACCACCTGCCCTCTTGATCCCATTCCTTCCCATCTCCTAAATCCTCTTGCTCCTTCTATAATCCCTATGCTTACACTGATTTTGAACTCTTCCCTCTACTCTGGTACCTTGACATCCACCTTCAAGCATGCAACCGTTATACCATTACTCAAAAACAGCAAACTTGACCCTACCTGTCCTTCTAACTATCGACCTGTCTCCCTCCTGCCTTTTGCCTCCAAACTCCTTGAATGTCTTCTATTCTCTAGATTGCTACACTTTCTCAACACCTATTCTCTTATAGACCCTCTACAATCTGGCTTCTGCACTGCTTACTGTACTGAAACAGCCCTCACTAAAATAACTGACGACCTCCATGCTGCCAAAAAAAAGAGGTCATTACACTCTGCTCATATTACTCGACCTCTCTGCAGAATTTTACATCGTGGACCACCCTCTTCTCCTCCACATTCTTCATACTCTTGGTATTCGTAACAAAGCTCTATCCTGGATCTCCTCTTACCTCTCCCATCGTACTTTCAGTGTCTCTTTTGCTAACTTCTCCTCCTCTATCGATCTCTCTGTGGGGGTACCCCAGGGCTCTGTCCTGGGACCCCTTCTCTTTTCTCTTTACACATTCTCTCTAGGGTACCTAATCACATCTTTGTGTTTAAATATCACCTCTATGCTGATGACACACAAATTTACCTTTCAACCCTGACCTTACACCTGCTATACAGACCAAAGTTTCTGAATGTCTCTCTGGAATATCATCCTGGATGGCCATCCGCCGACTGAAACGTAACATGGCAAATACAGAGCTCCTTATACTTCCTCCCAAACCTGGCCCCACTACCTCCTTCCACATTACTGTTGGAAATACGATCATTCACCCAGTAGCCCAAGCACGCAGCCTAGAGATCACACTCGATTCCTCTCTCACATTCTCCTCTCACATTCAAAACGTTTCTAAAACTTGTCGCTTTTTCCTCCACAATATCACAAAGATACACTCTTTCATCTGTTACTCGACTGCTAAAACTCTGACTCAGGCTCTCATTCTCTCCCATCTCGATTACTGCAACCTCCTGCTGTCCGGTCTTCCTGCCTCTCACCTGTCTCCCCTACAATCTTTCCTAAACGCTGCTGCCAGAATCACTCTACTCTTTCTTAAATCTGTCTCCGCGTCTCCCCTCCTGAAATCACTCTCCTGGCTTCCGATCAAATCCCACATCTCACACTCAATTCTCCTCCTCACTTTTAAAGCTTTACACTCTTCTACCCCTCCTTACATCTCAGCCCTAATTTCTCGCTATGTACCATCCCGACTCTTGCGTTCTTCTCAAGGATGTCTTCTTTCTACCCCCTTTGTATCTAAAGCCCCCTCCCGCCTTAAACCTTTCTCACTGACTGCCCCGCACCTCTGGAATGCCCTTCCCCTCAATACCCGACTAGCACCCTCTCTATCCACCTTTAAGACCCACCTTAAGGCACATTTGCTTAAAGAAGCATATGAATAGCACTGTGGATAATCCTGGACACATGCTACATAAAGCTTGGCATCCTGCAGGCGCACTTACTAGAATTCCCTCCTACATTCTCTATACATTCCCCTACCTCCCATTTAGATTGTAAGCTCCTCGGAGCAGGGACTTCTCTTCCTTAATGTTACTTTTATGTCTGAAGCACGTATTCCCATGATCTGTTATTTATATTATTTGTTATTTATTTGATTACAACATGTATTACTACTGTGAAGCGCTATGTACATTTATGACGCTATATATAAAGACATACAAAACATATGGCCCTATGTGGTATCGGATAGACTTAGAAGGGGGTCTTACAGTGATACACCTGGGAAACATTGAAAGTTGCAAGGAAAAAGGAGGCCATACAGTGTCAAAAATAGAGAGGCGTTCAGATAGAGTAACAATAACAGAAAGGTGTTTCCCATGTATCTGTAACCCAAAAAATAGATTAAACTTAAGGGGTCGTCTAGTTTTATGCACCAAATAAGGAATGGGAATCCCTCAGACTAAATATCTGATTATTGGAGGCGCAGTGTACAACGTTTGGCTACCACTGGGTTACTGATGTTAGCTGCGGACATCGCTGTGTTACTAACGATGGCCCAGAGCTGGGAAACCTCACACACAACCCAGCATCTTATTCCAGAGCCTTAACGGAATGCAGATATCAGGTTTGGTTCTAACCCGGTTGCTATGGCTACAGTCCAATTGTTCTAGGCTTGTTCTGTCACTAGGTTCTGACACTTCCAGCCTGTTGGCGCATGTGGAAGTATCTTTTGGAGAGAGCCAGAAGAGCGATTTATTTTGGCCTTAACAAAATAATTACTCATCAAATAACCATCTCTACTGTCACAGGGCACGTTCCACCTCTGTCCCTGACTGCTGTTTAGCATCTGAGAGGGGTACACTTTCCATCTTGTGTCTCTCTCCCATCTTCAGATACCTGCTTCTGCCATTTGGTGTGAGTTTTATTCTCGTACCCAGTAATGGAGAGAAACCAGGTACGTTACAATGATTTCACACTTAGATACTGTATTACACCCACACCATATCTTTCAAGGCTTAGAAGAAGGAGTCTAATAGATATATACAGGTATCACAATATTGGATTTATTTGGGGTGAATCTCAGTCATTGGGGAAAAAGTCTTACTCATTTTCTCCCATATGGTTTTACAGTCTCAGTTACAGTACTATATTACAATGTTAGTGTTGAGTCCATAGCTCTCCAATCTCATACATTCACTTCCTATCACTGTGACAGTAATTATATTAAGTGTATTTCAGATCAATTAAATTGCAGTTAATCCTGCAACCAGGAAAAGGTTAAAATCTTCACATTAATTACAGTTTTAGGGGTCAGTCCCTCCTAGGGGCGAAGTGAACTAAGTGTACTAATGGCAGTGACATGTTTAAGGGGTCAGTCTCTCCTAGGGTCAAATTGTACTAATGGCAGTGACATGAAATGGCGTCCGCCCGGGATACTGACATGAAGTGGCATCCAGCCGCCCTGTGTATGTGTAAATAAGGCGTGGATGTGCTCACAAGTGAAATATATATATATATATATATATGTGCTCAAAAGTGATTGATATATATATATCAATTAATCAATCACTTGTGAGCACACACACGTCATAGACAGTCTGCAACCCAGCCTTTCACCATTATCACTATATATATATATATATATATATATATATATATATATATATAAATATATATTTTTTTTTTTTACAGGATCCAATTAATGAGGGGAGGGGTTATTGGTGCGATGTTCTGCAGGGTCTCTGGCAGTGGAGAAGTTAATGGAGCGATATGTATATGTGTGTGTACGTGTGTGTGTGTGTGTACGTTTGTGTGTGTGTGTGTTTTGTAAAAGTACAAATTTTATACAAAAATACAAATTGTTGGTAGGGTTCCATGTAATAATGGAGTTCAGGCAATAGGTGACACGGTGTGCTTATTTTCATGTCATTTCCCAGAATCCCTTGATGCAATTGATGCAATGTATGCTAGGTGAATAATGTTGAAAGGCAGGGTTGCAGACCTTTCTAAGACGTGAATGTGTTCACAAGTGATCTTTTTATTTGATATATATCTATATAAAAAAAAAAAAATATATATATAAATATTTTATTCCATAACCCCCAGTTATACACGGTCATGCTGTTTATCATGTGTGGGACACCTCAGCCCAGAAACTAATGTCATGTTTGAATCAGGGAATCACAGTAATAACTCAGCACTCACGCATGTAACACCTTCTCTAGCAGCTTCTACAGTAGCGCACACATTTAACATAAGAAGTCTGTGTATGTATATATTTATATATATATATATAAAATATATATTATATATATACACATACACACAAGTGGTACACACCTGGGTCAGTTTTGTACATATGAATGCACATTTTAGACTTATGCCCCTTCACATACAGTATGGCGGCGGATATTTGGAGGCAAATAAATGATGTACAGAAATACAGCATATAATACATCCATATTAATATGTGCACCATGTAACTCCCCTGAAATTCTTTATCATTCAAATGTCATTTTAGAATGCAGAAGCCCCATGTTGCATGTGCCTGGGCCAATCTATATCTAAGTGCATCTCTCCGTCTGTGTCTCTATCTACCTTTCTGTCTCTCGCCGGACAGCCAGTCTGTGTGGTGGGGGTGGTGATGATGTCACAGCTCCCAATGTGTCTGTGTACACATTGTGAAATGACCCCACAGGATAGCTGACAGGTCTAGAGCTTGTAGAGTAGACCTGTTCAGCCATGTAAAGAGCAATGCAGAGTGCGTGACAGAGACAGAGAGCAAGCAGCTTGTCCCTCCAATGCAAATTACATTAATTGAGAGAAGAGAGACAGCAGCAGCTTGTGCAGATGGGACAGGATTTGGAACCACCTGTGCCGAAGCAGAGATAGCCCTAATGCCTGACCCGTTGGTGGCCCTTGAGGAATGGAGTTGACCATCCTTGCCTTAACTCATCAAATATCTGTCACGGTCATTGGGTCCTTGGTGACTGTAAGAGGCATATGCAGAGGTGCACACAGGGAGAAAGTTTTGGGGAAATTAAAACATGGCTTTATTTAGCCCGTCCCTTTAAACAACGCACAAAGCATAAAAAGAAAGCCTACTCCATTTTGGAGACTAAATAAACAGTACTGACCCTAACTATCTGAGCAGTGTGTGCTAAGGAGTCTCTCTAATCAGTTTCCCATAATAGGATTTTCTACAGCTCTGATTAGCCAGATGGAGCCTGGTTAATTGACGGGGCAATTAACCAGCTCCTTCCTGGATTCCTCAGACCGTTAGAGGCAGCTTTATTTAAACAAGGATAAGTCCCTGTTACAATGACCTTATTATAACCATGGGAATTAACCATAGGTTTGGAGATGGTTCCCCTAAGAACCGCATTCAAACCTGCCCTGTGGGGAAATGTAACTGGGACAGGCTGCCCAATAACAATATCTGCCTCTTGTTTTCTGCAGTTCCTTATCTGCCTAAGGAAGCGGAGAACAGTTCATTCCCATGGACTTATGCTGGAATGGATACCCAAACAACAGATCCACCGTGATGGGGACCTCCAGGCCATGAACATTCCAACATTGGTCTATGAAGACGCATGGACTATTTCCCAGATGACAACCCGTATACTGTATCCCTCAGTCAACGCCCTCCCTCAAGTACAGGTGTTTATATTGGTGTATGAGGAATCTTTATCTCTCTCCACCCATCGATTAAATCGAGCTATTAGAACCATCAGTCAACTACATTACATGGTGACGCTTCTTGAAGGGACAACACATATAATGTATTCGTGTTTTAACACCAGCCATCAGCAACAGCACTATCCATTGGTCGGCAAACATGCTCCAATTCTTCTCAAGAAGACCCATCAATTAAATGCCTGTAATACGGTTAAGGGAAGAGGTTTGGGAGATGCCTTAAACCCCAAAAAATATTTTAAAAAGGAAGAAACAATCCCCAAGCGACAAGTGACCCCAAGGAATTGTTGTGTTGCTGATTTTGAGATGGAAATACAAGTTCTTGCATCAGCATCCAGTGGGATTCTCGCATCAGCATCCAGTGGGAAAAAAAAAAGAGTAACTTTCATGGAGAAGAAAAAAATGTCAAGGTTTTCACGGGTTTTAAATGCTGTGAGTAAATTGTGTAGGAGAACAAGTGAGACAGGGGCTTCTCCACCATCACCAACATCATCCTCATTCCAGATAGGAAATCAGAACAGAGGGAAGCTATATAAACGCAGCAGATGTTTTTGTGATGCTGCTGCTGCTGCTGCTGTGGCCTGTTTCAAATGTAAATAGATGTAAAATAATAATAAAGGATAAACTCTACGCTAACGAGCCATCTCTAATATTTGCCATGAAGAGCCATCTGTTTAATAGAAGGCAATAATTTAAAGTGGTGGGATGTGAAGTGAGATTCAATTATAAGCTTTCCAATAAGTGAGACACACCTAATTAGTGAGACACACCTAATTAGTGAGACTAACTTCTAATCAGTGAGAATGCGTTCAAATGTTTGCAGTACTCTCCTAGTTAGTGACCCTGGATTCCAGTGAGTGTAACTCTCCTGAGTAGTAAGACTGCCTTCCCATCAGTAAGACGGTATACGCAGTTTGTGTTTATACTGTATATCATCCTCAGCCCTTGTCTCCCCACTGCTGGATGAAACCTCCCCAACGTTCTCCCAGGTACTACGGTTACAGCCTCTCTTCTCCACGTTACTCCCACACATGTTCTCATCTTATCCTCCCATCTTACTTTTGGTTGTCATCATGTATAGTAGAGTTCTTGTACATACAGTATGTACATTTATGGCGATATATAAATACTACAATACAATACTGAAGCACATGTACAGTACTGTAGTGCACACATTAGAATTCATTACAATTCATGAATATCTGCCACCTGGCGGATACACGAACAATTGCACCCAATTAAATCCGAACCATTATCATTAAACAGATCAACTGCAGAACAGCCGTGGGTGCTGGGCGGCGCGAATGCAGCATGAATGCGGCATGAACGGGGTTAAGCGCGTGGCATTCTGAAAATGCCCACGCAAAAGAACCGAGAAGTGTTAAAATAAACGCTGCCGCGGCTGTACATTCAATATATACAAACAGGCTTTTACCCATAATCCTCCATAACTTCCAGCAAAAATCTGATGTTATATTATACATTAGGATAGAGCAAAAGGACCGTGTCCTTGTCATTTTGCTGATTGAATACACGAGTTGATTGGAAGTTATGGAGGTCCGTCCGCATGGAAAAATCTTTTGAATACATGAGTTGATTGAATGTTATGGAGGTTCTGTTTGTATGAAAAGATGTTGACGGTGATGCAATTGAATGTCTGAAATCTGCTATGACTGTGACTCTCTCAGTGAAAGATAAGAAAATCAGGAAAGGAAAAGTAATTCAGGTGTTATTTCTGGTTGGAAAAGTTTGGTCCCAGAAGGTATTGGCAGGGACAGTGATTGAATGAACCAACGAGTTGGCTAAAACAGAGAATCATAGTTACATAGTAAATGAGGTTGAAAAAAGACGTAGGTCCATCAAGTTCAACCTATGCTAAATTTAGACAACAGATACTTTATCCTATATCTATACTTACTTATTGATCCAGAGGAAGGCAAACAAAAAAAACCCATTAAGGGGAAAAATTAATTCCTTCCTGACTCCAAGAATTGGCAATCGGATTAATCCCTGGATTAACATCCTTCCCATGTATACTTATTTGGTATATCCCTGTATACCTTTCCCATATAAAAAGATGTCCAACCTTTTTTTGAACAAATCTATTGTATCTGCCATCACAGTCTCCATGGGTAATGAATTCCACATTTTAACTGCCCTTACTGTAAAGAACCCTTTCCTTTGTTGCTGGTGAAATTTCCTTTCCTCCAACCTTAAGGGATGGCTCGAGTCCTTTGTACTGCCCATGGGATGAATAGTTCTTTTGAAAGCTCCTTGTATTGTCCCTGAATATATTTGTATATAGTTATCATAATGTCTTTTCTTAGGATTGATGCCCAAAATTGTACTCCAAATTCAAGGTGTGGTCTTACTAATGCTTTGTAAAGGGGCATAATTATGTTTACTTCCCTTCCATCCATTGCCCGTTTGATGCAACATAAGATCTTGTTTGCCTTTGCAGCTACTGCATGACATTGGGCACTATTGCTAAGCCTGCTGTCTACAAGCACTCCTAAATCCTTCTCCATCAAGGATTCCCCCAATATATCTCGATTTTATTTGTAAGTCGCCTTTTTATTCTTGCATCCCAAATGCATAACCTTACATTTATCTGTATTAAACCTCATCTGCCATTTACCCGCCCACGTTTCCAGTCTCTCCAAGTCCTTCTGAAGAGAAATTCATCCTGCTCTGATTCTATTACCTTACACAATTTAGTATCATCAGCAAAGATGGCGACTTTGCTCTCGATTCCAACCTCAAGGTCATTAATAAACAAGTTAAAAAGCAGGGGTCCCAGTACTTATCCCTGAGGTACTCCACTCACGACTTTAGCCCAACCTGTAAAAGTTCAGTTTATGACAACCCTCTGTTGTCTGTCCTTTAACCAGTTTTCAATTCAGGTGCAAATATTATTACTGAGTCCAACTTTCTTTATTTTGTACACCAACCTCTTGTGTGAAACCGAATCAAAAGCCTTTGCAAAATCTAAGTAGACCACATCAACTGCATTACCCTGGTGTTTATTTAGCCACATTGGTTTTGACTTATTTCTTTTATACTTATTACCCCAAGGGTATACACTGATAAGTGTGCTTTTCTAACAATGTTTTAAAGACTGCCCATTTATCTTCTACATTTTTCCCTGCAAAAACATCATCCCATTGTATTACTACTAGATTAGACCTCAGTTTATTAAAATCTGCCTTTCTAAAGTTTAAAGTCTTTGTCGAACCCAAGTAATCTGTTTTTTAATAATTTATTTCAAATGAGACCATGTTATGATCACTGTTACCCAAATGTTCCAGGACTTGAATATTTGTTATTACTTCTACATTGTTTGATATGACCAAATCCAGAACTGCCCCTCTCCTGGTTGGTTCCTCAATAATTTGGGTCATATAATTGTCTTTAAGCACCCCCAAAAACCTGTTTCCTTTTGTTGTAATGCTAATCTCATTGCCCCAGTCTATGTCTGGATAATTAAAATCCCCCATTATGCAAACATGACCCAGTTTTGATGCCTTCTCCATTTGCAGATATTTGGTGGTTTATAGCATATTCCCACAAATATTTTCTTTATACTTTTACCTCCACTGCTAATTTCTATCCACAAAGTCTGTACATTTTCATCATTCCCTTCATAGACATCATCCCTTATTATAGGTTTTAGAACCGGTTTAACATATAAACATACTCCACCTCCCCTTCGATTTGTTCGATCCTTCCGAAAAAGAGAATAACCCTCTAAATTAACTGTCCAGTCACGAGTTTCATCCCACCATGTTTCAGTAATGCCTATGATATCATACTGCTCCCTTGCAGCTATTAATTCAAGCTCCCCCATTTTATCTGTCAGGCTTCTTGCATTAGCAAGCATGCATTTAACTTTTTTTTCCAGCCTGTACTATTATCTTATCTGCTCCTTCCTTTCTGCTCCCACTTGGTTAAGTCTTTAGAAGTTTTCTAGTATTATCTGTATTTACTTTGGGTGTCTCACTACTTGTCAAACTTGCACTTGCCCTCATTCTACCTCCATACCACCTTGTATCCTCATCTATTCCTTTTAGTTCATTATCTGTTTCATTCCCCTCCCCCCTCCATCCTAGTTTAAAATCTCCTCTAACCTTTTTAGCATTCTCCCCCCTAGCACAGAAGATCCCACTTCATTGAGGTGAATCCGTCTCTAGAATATAGATGGCACCTCTCAGAAAAGGAGTCCCAGTGCTCTAAAAACCCAAACCCCTCCTTCCTGCACCACTTTCTTTGCCATGCATTAACCTCCCTGATCTCTGACTGTCTCCCTGCTGGAAAGATCTTTAGAATACATGAGTTGATTGGAAGTTATGGAGGTCCGTCCGCATGGAAAGATCTTTAGAATACACGAGTTGATTGGATGTTATGGAGGTTCTGTTTGTATGGAAAGATCTTTAGAATACATGAGTTGGTTGGATGTTATGGAGGTCCGTCCGCATGGAAAGATCTTTAGAATACACGAGTTGATTGGAAGTTATGGAGGTCCGTCCGCATGGAAAGATCTTTAGAATACATGAGTTGATTGAATGTTATGGAGGTTCTGTTTGTATGAAAAGATGTTGACGGTGATGCAATTGAATGTCTGAAATCTGCTATGAGTGTGACTCTCTCAGTGAAAGATAAGAAAATCAGGAAAGGAAAAGTAATTCAGGTGTCATTTCTGGTTGGAAAAGTTTAGTCCCAGAAGGTATTGGCAGGGACAGTGATTGAATGAACCAACGAGTTGGCTAAAACAGAGAATCGACTTGATGATACTAGATTGTTAATGCAAACTGCCACACACACAGTAGTCTCTTTTTTTCCCAAGATAAACTAGAAGTTCTGAAAAGATTCAGCAGTTAGAACATGCCTTCAGAGCTGGATAGAGAACAAACATACTACCATTCAGGAGTTTCACTTTACCATACAGCACAAGAAGGGTAGAGAGCATGGTAATGTCAATGGACTCTCTCGACAGGACATCCCAAGCGACCCAAAATCTTCCAGGACATCCAGGCTTGAGGAGCCACCTGATGGGGTGACTTCCCCAGAGCCTTCATCTTGAGGGGGGAGATGTGACGGGAGGGGGTAACCTGGCTCTATAATAAAGGTCAAGCCTGTTTTGGTTACCCTTGCTCTGTGTGTAAGGGTCCCAGAGAGTTAGCTCTTGGACCCAGTAACATTGTATGATCACATTGTACTTTGTGTAATAAAACCAGTTTTTGTGTTTTTACCTTTCAGGGCATGCCATCAAGAAGGGATTGCTAGTGTATGATTTAAAGGGGTTTTTTTGCGGAGGAAGAATGCGCTTAGGAGGTTGGGGTTCGGAGCTACTTGGTCCCCAATAAATGTACCCGGGAATAATGCCTGATTCTCGGATACATGTAGGCACATTGTCCCAGAAATACTTCCCCTTGAAAACGTAAGCGTGACTCACCACTAGGGTACCCCGCTTCAGCACAGTCCAGAAAGGAGAATGAGGCACAGTTATAAACATATATTCCTGTAGCTGAGGGAATCCATGAGTTAAGGGGGGTGCCCCAGCTAGTGCCAGTGGACCCACAACCAGTATAGGGTTTGTGGGTGCCCAACCGTATATAAGTTGGGGGGCTCTGCGAGTTCAAACTGAGTCACAGGGAAAGTGCATGGGGAAATAAGGCGTGACTCACCACTAGGGTAAATAAGAGAAAAAAACAAGAGCAAAAACTGTGAAAATAAAAGGATACGGTTCAGTCCAGAATAAAAGATCTCTTTGATGGGTGCCGCACCGGATAGCAAATGGGTCCGTTCTAAACCACTTGAGTCGTTGAGGAAAAAGGGGGTTCCACATGCGCAATCTCATCAGAGTATATAGAAGAAGGGAAAAAAGAACACACAATAGTGTAATACTGTATAATATAGTTTATTCAGTCAAACGGGCATTTCGGTTACTGAGTTTAACCACACTGATGTTATAGGTTCTCTGTAGACAGGATCCCTCCGGCAGTGCAGATTGTCTCCAACGATAAGGTCCGCAGTGTAGTACAGGGTCACCGTCGGCAGGATACTCTCTGACGCATGTTTCGCTTACCACTTCTTCTTGAGAGGGATAGGTCTTCCCACCATGCACTATTTGGAACCCCCTTTCACCACTAGAGTACCCTGCTTCAGCACAGTCCAGAAAGGAGAATGAGGCACAGTTATAAACATGTATTCCTGTAGCTGAGGGAATCCTTAGGTTAAGGGGGGTACCCCAGCTAGTGCCAGTGGACCCACAACCAGTATAGGGTTTGTGGGTGCCCAACCGTATATAAGTTGGGGGGGCTCTGCGAGTCCAAACTGAGTCACAGGAAAAGTGCATGGGGAAATAAGGCAGACAGAAATAAAGAGAAAACATTTTTCCTTTTCTGTTCCCTGTACCTTAGAGACTCCAAACTTTGGGAGTCTAAGTCTTAGGTAGGGTTTTGGGGTGAAAAGCAAGTCATTTTGATTACAGGAGGTCTGGGGACAAAGTTACCGGTGGCCCTATAATTCTCCCCGCTTTACTCACACTATTTTGGGTACCCGGGGTGGGTTGCGCTGGGGCCATACAGTATCTCCCAGACTCCTAGTTTTCAAATCCCAAGATCCTCACCTAAAGTCCCACATAGCTGAAAGGGTTCCCCGAGACTCAATGTTTATTAACGTGTATTTCAGTGTATGTTACATTCTGAACCGATGTCCAAACAGGCAGCCCGTGCAAACCCATAGGCGCCGGTATGTCTGTTGGGCATCAGAGTTCAAAGCAGTCAGAGGATGCCCAGAGGTGTGAACAGCATTTGGTCAGCAGGGAAAGGTGGAGTACTAGGTCCGGAGATCAATGGCAGTCCTCCGGGATGCCACCTGTTCTGCTAAACGTAGGGGCACCTGCCCAGTGGGTGACATTGGGATAGCTGGGGGGAGATGTGGTAGGCTTGCGCATGGCTCTTGGCTATTTCAAATTCTGTGCTGACCTGGCTTTTCTACCCAGCTTGGCTGGAACTTCATGCCGATTTGGGTTCCAGGAGATTCCGGGCCAAGTCCCGGTCAGGGTAAAACTCTCCCAATGAGTTCCCTGCACCTAGGAAAGTCTAGTTTTCAACCACAGCCCAAAGTAAGTGGATCCCGATAAAAAGGTGTAAATAACTTGGTCTCCCGTGATACTACAGTACCCCCACCCGGAAAGAGAAAAGTGTGGCGCTCAACACTTGTGAATAATATGTAACCGGTCAAAGTTACTTTAAAAAATCAGATAAACTGATGTGTGAAAAAAACAAACTACAGCTGCGGCTTAATCTAAAGCGGCCGCCACCGCGGGTAATTTAAAACCCCGTGCAGACGCAGCCTTTTTTTTTTCTTTCGGCGCCGCAGGCGCTTCTATTGTTCAGCGCCATTAGGCGCTGATTGGAGAACCGGCCGCGTGCGGCCGTGAGATGCGGCCAACTCCGGCCGGAAAAAAAAAAAGTGAAAAAAAATGCGGTTAAGCTTTAGATTAATCTTAGCCGCAGCTGTATCAGTGAAAAGAAAAATAGTGATGGTGAACAAGAGACATATCAATTAAATAAATACAAATACGTGATATCAGTGAATTAAAACAAATGAAAAGTAATATACTTCTCCACTCAAAACCCTTGAACAAGATATGTTTCCAATATCCTCCATAGACGGCATCCAAGAACATCAGGGGAGCGTGGGGTCGTATCACCAAAGGAGAGAAGAAAAAATGGACATAGGACAGTACTGTATGACAGTTTAGGGCTCAGTTGTATAGAAAGCCTCCAATGATTATACTCACAAACATATGAGATAGATGGGCATTTCCAAAACTGTGGCATAAAATGTAGTAGAACGTGGGTGGAAACACACTCAGTGTGGACATCGGAGAAGGAAGAGAGGCCAAGATAGTGCAGATGGCACTTATAAAACAGTAAATTTATCACAAAAACTACCCCCACCCGCCTACCTCTCCAAGATATAACCACACAGCTGTGCAGTTCACGAGCAAGTTAATTACAATTGTCCAGGATGTAAAGGAATAGGTAGATGGGGCAGGCAGATGGGTGGTACAGATGAAGCCACCAGTATCTGATGACTTGCCAGGGAAAATACTGTGGCTATCTCACAGAAAATGATGCTTCCCCAGTCACAGGCCCAGGTATGGGGTGCCGGTATCTCCTCCAGTATTTAAATCCACCAGTTAAGAGACGCGGAGGATTTAAAAATGGCGACGATACCAGCACCCCATACCCCATATCAGGGATTGTAATTTGGGAAGCAGGGGGTCCCAGAGGCTGAAATCAAAGCGGTTCAGGTCAGGAGACCCCCTGCTCCCATACACTATTATTAAAAATAACATTTAAGCAGCTTCATTACCTTAGCAGCAAGTCGCTAAGGTAATGAAGGGGTTAAGGGAAAATAGCAGGTTTATTGGGGGCAGAGGGGGTGAGAGAAGAAGATGATCTGCACAGGATTGATACTGCAAGCCAGCGCGGATCCGCGGAGAACACCTGAGGACCCCCGTGGGGCCCATGGACACTCGCAGGGACCACCCTGTGACAGTAGGGGGTAGCCAATCTGCATAATAAAGGTTAAGCCTGACTGGTTACCCTGAAAACTGTGGGTCCCTGTCAGCTAAGTAGCACTATAAGCCAGGACCCATGTAATGTAACCAGTAAAAGTCAAAGTTTGCCCTGTTTTTCCACTTTACCTGTTCCCCTTGTCCCAGAAACATAAGACTTCGGGTGTGTAAGTTTTAGGTGGGATGTTTGTGTAGAAATACAGTTATTTTCTTTGCAGGAGTTCGGGGGACAAAGTTACCGGTAGTCCCCTAATTCTCCCCGGCGTAGAGGCATGATTTGCGGGTACGCGGTGTGTTACAGTAGGTTGTATAATGTTTTATACTGCATGTATAAGGATCTATGCAGTCAGCCCGGGCATCTACATAGGTGCAGGGATGTCTACATAGAGTCCGTAGTTCAAAGGAGAAAGGATGTCCAGAGGTGAAAAAACTGTCTGGTGGCGAGGAAGGGCGATTTGCCAAGTCCGTAGAACAAAGGGCACCCTGTGGGGACAACTTTTGAGACTGCCAGACCTGGTGGAACCTGCCCAGCGGGTGGCAATGAGTTAGCCGGGGGAGATACAGATTGTAGGCACACTTTCCATTGGCTAATTCATATTTCCCGCCCACCCTGCTTTACGAGCCAGCTTGGCATGCCTCCTCCTCTGATGTCAGCCAAGAGACGAGCCCCCAGTTCTATTGGCTATTGGGAAGGAATTCCCATGCTCTGATTGGTCGCTCCTCCTACTTCCATGCTGAACATTACACAGCTGAGGGTAAGTAAGGAGTTGGCCGAGACAGAGAACCAGATGATCCTGTGACGTGAGTCGAAGAAGCGCGGGCGGCTTTTCAAAGTTGCTCTGTTATGAATAATAATAGCATGTTCTTGTATAGTGCTGCTAATTTTACGTACAGCCGCAGCCCCTTTTATTCTCCGACATCACCGCATTTTTCAGGGATTTTTTTCCGAATGCCACGCACTTCACCACACTTCACCATGTTCAAGCCGCATTCTGACCGCATTTATACCGCATTCATGTTGCATTTACAGCCGCGGTTGATGTGTTTATTGGTAATGGCTCGGATTTAATTGGTTGCAATTCTTCGCGTATCCGCCAGATGGCAGATATTCATGAATTGTAATGCGCATGCGCTTCAGTAATGTGTCGACTTGCAGGGGTTTCGCACACGCAGTCTGTGTACTGACGTAGGTTGAACTGCTAAAGTATTAGACTTCGAAGACAACACCCCGTGAACGCCCCCCTGAGTTTTTCTAAACGTGTTGCAGTATTGCAGACAGCGATAATAAAATGCTAATATTACGAGCACTAAAATACCGCAATATACTCCGGAAAAAAAATGCATCTGTCTGCGGTTATCAGAGTTGCGCCGCTACGGCCACACGAGGCTAAGGGCGGCCGCCACTGTAGCGCTTTACAGAGACATTTTGCCGGCATAGGTCCCTGCCCCATGGAGCTTACAATCTATGTTTTTGGTACCTGAGGCACAGTGGAGTTTCAAGGAGACACAGCTGAGTGGGAGATTCAAAAGTGCTTTGAGCTGGATAACACTGAGAGAACCACTGTGAACAACGGGACAAGAATGGACAGGATACGCCTACCTAAAGCAGGCTCCTGCACCTTGTTGAGGCTAGAGACTCCCCCCCCAGGCCCCCAGTTGGTGAGTGTTTCACTGTGATTTTGTATTTTTTCTGTTTGCTGGCTTGCCAGAATAAACTCTGTTTATTCAATTACTGTGTCCTGTCTGGTGATAGTAATCCCGGTTGTAAAAGGTGTTAAAAGTACTGGTCTCCCGTGACAGTCACTTCAACCCAAAAAACAAAATGGCCACCATGAAATGATCACCAGCCAATTAGATTGGTGTATATACCATGTGATGCCTTTCCTTTTTTGGAGTGCTGTGACATCATCAAAAATTGAGGGAGGCGTGCTACCTGATTGGCTCTCCTACCTCTCTTTCTGAAGACGTTATAATGAAAGGGACTAAGAGGGAGTGGAGATTTAAGAAGGGGGGGGGGGGCAGCCATGACAGTCGATTAGATCTGGGCAAACCTGAGCACAGCAGGTTCGTCTGATGTCTACAGAGAGAGTGCACGAGGTGACCGGAGCTGAGAGCTACAGTTCCAGGGAGGAAAGGAGATCAGGCGCGAGGGTTCCTTGATGGGCTATAAAGACACAATGGTACCGAAGCACCTTTTTGAAGAACAGTCTTGCAACAGGTTCAGGGCAACACCAGCTCCCACGGTGTACCGTCACCATCATAAGCCAACATACCCAGGATTGGGTGACTACAACACAACTGACACTGACTCACACCCATGCAGCACTGTTTGGGGATTGCGTTGTATATGTGGACAGTGTGTAGGGATCCTCTGCTGAGGATCACAAGGTGCCAGAGTTTAATAAGTGTATAATAACTAATTGAGATACCCATACTGTGTTTGTATTATTCCTGCTGTCTGACCGTAGGCCGCGCGTGGCCCAGTAAGTAACAGGGACTCGGGCCCCGGCCTCAGCGATAGCTGTATGTCTGAGAGATAAAAGTAGAGGGGTTACATCTGTACTTATAATTGTTGTCCAAATTGATCATTGCAGGAGTATGACACAATATATGGATTCCTCTCATTGCTAGGGCTATCATACTGAGACTGCTGTCATTTGTCCCTCGTGGGAATGGTTGAGAATGAAAATAAAGAGATGTATATTTGGAATTAGCACTTATTCCCAGGGGGCTGTCATTTCCTTGATAAGATAATTAAGGAGAGATAGTGTAATTAATATCTGCATTCCCAGGACATCAACAGAACTTATAAAAACTGACTGAGAGAGTCCATCTCCTGTCTGTGTGACACTGCTAGACTGAGGGAGCCCTCTCCCTGTGTGTGTGTGACACTGACAGACTGAGGGAGCCCCTTTCCTGTGTGTGTGTGACACTGACAGACTGAGGGAGCCCCTCTCCTGTGTGTGTGTGACACTGACAGACTGCGGGAGCCCCTCTACTGTGTGTGTGTGACACTGACAGACTGAGGGAGCCCCTCTCCCTGTGTGTGTGACACTGACAGACTGAGGGAGCCCCTCTCCTGTGTGTGTGACACTGACAGACTGAGGGAGCCCTATCCTGGTGTGACACATGAAGACTAAGGGAGCATCTCTTCCTGTGGTGTGACAACGACAGCTGAGGGAGCGCTATTACTGTGTGTGTGGATCACTGACTGACTGAGGATCACCTCTCTGTGTGGTGACACTGAGACTGAGGGAGCCCTCTCCGTGGTGATGACATGACCGAAAATGAGGGACCTCCCTTTCGGTGGTGTGTGACACGGCAAAATGAGGGAGCCCCTCGGTCGCGGGTGTGTGTGTGGTGGTGGTGTGTGTGTGTGGTGTGGTGTGTGTTGTGTGTGGTGTGTGTGTGGCTGTGTGAGTGTGTTGTGGTGTGTGTGTGTTTGGTGTGTGTGTGTGTGTGTGTGATGTGTGTGGTCTCTTACAGATCTGGGGGAGCTCCGTCTCCTGTGTGAGTCACACTAATAGACGAGGATGACCTACAGTAACATGTGGGGACAACAGGTGGAGTGCATTCAGACACTATGTGTGGATGTTGACTACAGAAATGTTGATGTAATTGTGACATTCTTTTCTTCCTTGGCTCAAGTTTAATCCCGAATTACTACAGAGCATGCGAGCGATGAGTAATTTGCTGTGGAAAGAGACATTAACTCAAACACTGATCTCCTCCCCAACACACTCCTCGGTGGTCCACATATTTGGACACTGTACTGGCCGAACGGGCACAAGAGCAGCAGACGGGGATATTATGGATATGTCAGGAGGACAAGGAAGCATTCCCAATTACAGGTGTCACAACGGGCCACATCTAGTAGGTGTCATTGCAGACTCTGGGTCCACACGCTCCATCATAATGGCGCACATGTTGGGACTGTACAGATACCCACAGGTAAGAGCGCTCTGAGTTTCACTTCTTCATGTGTACAGAGATCTACAAACCTCACAGGTATCTTGTTTACACGTAGAGGAGTTTTCCAAATCTCTCTCTGTCTCTTTCTCTCTTTCTTTCTCTCTTTCTTTCTTTCTATCTCTTTCTAGCTCTCTTTCTATCTTTCTCTCTCTCTCTCTCTCTTTCTCTCACTCCCTCATTCTCTCTCTTTCTATCTTTCTCTCTCTTTCTCACTCTCGCTTTCTCTCTTTATTTCTCTTTCTTTTTCGTTCTCTTTCTTTCTTTCTCTCTATCTATCTTTCTCTCTCTTTCTCACTCTCTTTCTCTCTCTTTCTCACTCGCTCGCTTTCTCTCTTTATTTCTCTTTCTCTCTTTTTCTCTCTTTTCTCTCTTTCTTTCTTACCGTCCCTATGCACTATGGGGGGCTATGCACTAAGCTCCGTGCTTTTGCGTCTGGTTGAAATGAAAAATCCCGTCCGATACAAAGTGAAGCCGGGGGCGCGATTCACTAAGGCCTTGAGGCCATTTTCTCTCGGCCGGGCCAAAAACTGGCTTATCGTACGTGCAAGCTTTTTCCCCCTGCTCGCGTTCTTAAACTTTACGTACGCTAGCTGATAGAAAAAAAAGCTGCTTGTAAATTTGCATGGAGTTTTGCCATCTCCATGAAAGGCTGTTACAGGCGATCATACACTAAATAAATACATTTGAATAATAGTGTACATGAGCAGGGGGTCTCCGGAGCTGAACAGCATTGGTTTCAGGTCCGAGGACACCCTACTTCAGGAGATACAGGAGATGACCGGCGTCACATGGTATTTCAGCCAATCAGAGTGTGGAATTGGTTCCCACGATCTGATTGGCTGAAATACCATGTGACGCCGGCTTCGTCATGTCATCTTAAAGGCAAATGAAGCACAGCCATTCTGATTGGCTGGCATCATTCCCTTTAAGTGACGTCATGTAAAAAAAAAAATTAAAGTCGGAACATGGTTTGAACAGACAATCAGGTGGCTGTTAACCATTTGGAGGCTAAATGTGACATTACAAGCCCTATTTAAGGCTGTGACGCCTCATTTGAGCCCAAGAAGACGACGAGACAACATCGGTTGGGATTTACCATGGAGTTTTTTGGATTGACAGATGAAGATAGAAGATAAAGAAGATCAAGAAATGGTGACAGATGAAGATAGAAGAAGGTGATTAAAGAAAGAAAAATTAAGATTTGGGTACCTGATCCGGATCTTCATGGCGGATGGCATCGGATGCTGTTGGAGGCCTTCAAGGTACGTGAGCTTCCTGTTTCCCCGGGAGTCGGAGGGCCAGTGCTTCTAATGGTAAGTAATATATTGAATGTTTGTAAATGTCCCTTTTTACAGGTTTCTTCATTGGATGTGTTTTTTGATTTTTTGAGGAGGCACATTGACTGATAATATATTAATCTGTACCACTTTAGGGTACAGATGAATACATTATTATGACAATATTTGGGGGGTATTTGTGGCTTGGTATTGCTGTTGGTTTTTTTAATTTCAATTTCTTATGTGGATGGGATTGTTTGTTTTTTTCATGCTTAATGTAATAAAATGTTTGCGATTGGTGTTCGTTTGTAGTTTATGTTGTATTATGTTAGCTAATGCGTTTTATTGTTATTTCAGATATTGTTTGAATTTATTTCTTTGTCTTTTAATGTTTACATTCATTAATCTTTTAGTAATTCATTAGTTTGATTGGTTAGTGTTACTATTCATTTTGAGTTGGTTTAGGAATTAATTGGTTTCATTGGTTAATTGTTTAATTAAATAATTGTTGATGTTGTTACTGCTTGTATTGATTGAATTAGCTGGCTACTGTTTTTATTTACTTTATTTAGGTATGCTAATGCAGTGTTTAATAATGGGCAAATAATCTATTATCCATATCTGGATAATAGTTATTTTGCACATTATTGTACTGTATGTATTAGGGGGGTGTATTTAGTTAGAAATAATGTTTAGTATTTTTGTAGGCACAACATTGGTACCGCAGGCCCGCGGGTACCCCGGGACTCCGGTGGGGACCCCGGGACAGCCGCGTGATCAGCCGGGGACAACCGTGCGACCCCCGGCCTCCCTCGGGGACCCCCACGGGGTGAGCCGGGGACACCCGCCAGCCTGTTGTATGGGTGTTGCGCACGCAACAATGTAAACAAAGAAATTTTACAAAGTCCAGCTTTTTATCACCTGCCTTGAGCTGGCGATCTTTTTTGAACTCAACTTTCGCGTTCGATAACTTTGCGTAGCTTAGTGAATCCCGGAGAAGGGCAGAATTGAACGCAAACAGGTTATCGTACGAGCAAAGTTGGACACGTTCATTTTCAACAGCCCTAGCCCTTCCTATAGTGAAAACTGTTTCTAAGTAGAACGAAATAACGCAGAGGTTCATTTTCAGGGCTACATTCAAAACACATTGAAAACTTGACTTAGCCTTAAAAATATCCTCGCAACCTTATGGATGGTTGGAGCACCCCAGAACCCCTATACCGGTTCTGGGGAGCTGGGCATATAATGGGGACCCCCACTAACTTAGGGACCCCTGAGTTTACCCGGGATACACATATCTCTATGCCCCCCATTTACCTTTCTGGTCTGTGCTGAAGCAGGGAAACCTGGCGGTGAGTCGCGTAACTGTTTTCAAGGGAGGATTTAGACTAGGGTGGAGTGTCTTTATGTCCCCATTAATCTGACCTGATTCCCGGATACATTTTTGGGGTGGCCAGCAACTCTGGACCCCGGTTCCCTAGACACATACTAACAACACTTTTACCACAAAACCCCCCTTGAAACTCATAGCCTGAGAATCTCCACCGGTTAGCACTCCTGGAAAGGTAAAACACACATACATTCTTTATTGTCATACAATCACATGCATTTCATGTACAACAAACAGGTCCATGAGCTGACACTCTAAACCCCACAATATGGCTCAGAGGTAACCAGCCAGGCATAATAACTTTTATTGATGGCCTGGTTACCCCCTCACCATCACAATATATATAATATTTTAATACAATATGTGTGTGTCCTGTAGGTACTAGTCCTAGAGGTTACATGTAAATATATACTAGTCCTATAGGTTACATGACATTGTGTGTGTGTGTGTGGGGTGTTGGGTGTGTGTGTTTGTGTGTGTGTGTGTGTGTGTGTGTCCTATACGAGTGCAACAGGTTACACAACATTAAATATACAGTCTGTGTGTGTGTGTGTCTGCATAATGTTTTAATCCTAGAGGTTTCACAACATTATATATACAGTCTGTCTGTATGTCTGCATACTGTACTAATCCTAGAGTTTACATGAAATATACACATTTGGTGTGTGTGCATCCTGTACTCTTCCTAGAGGTTATATGACATTTTATGGAAGTAAAACATTGTATATGAGATTATTTTATTATGTTGTGTTAAATTGACTCTGTATTCCCTGCACCAGTCTTAGAGGTGCCAATAAGGAAGAGCCAATCTATCCCCTGTACTAGCCCTAGTGGTGAAAGGGTCTGTATCTTCTGTATTAACCCTATAGGTTCTGTATCCACTGTATTAGTCTTAGAGGTGCCAGGTTCTGTATCCCCTGTATCAGTCCTAGAGGTGCCAGACTGTATATTCCTGTACCCGCCTATAGATGCCGGTTCTGCACTCAACCATCCTCTCCATCTCCTCTCCTTTCAGATCAGCTACTTCGCAACCAGCTCCCTCCTAAGCGACCGTACTCAGTTCCCTTCCTTTTTCAGGACTGTCCCCAGTGACGTCTTCCAGTCCCGAGGGCTGGCACAGCTGGTGTCCTACTTCAACTGGACATGGGTGGGGCTGTTGGCTGTAGACAATGACTATGGGCAGGAGGGCATCTTGGCCACCAAGACAGAAATACTGAGAGCTGGGGGCTGTGTGGCCTTTATCGAGTCTATACTGATAAGCCGAACCGACTACAACGCCCCCCACCTCTCGAGAGTCATCAAAGAGTCAAATGCCAACGTTGTGGTTGTCTTCTCCAGTGATTTAAATTTTCTTCCGGTGGTAGAAGAGCTCTTGAGGCGCAACGTCACAGGAAAGAGCTGGGTGGCAAGTGAATCATGGTCAACCTCAGGCCTGTTATCCAAGGAACGATACTGGGGCATCCTACGGGGAACCATTGGCTTTGCAATACACAGTGGACCAATTCCCGGGTTCAGAGAGTTCCTCAGCGCCAACAAACCCAAAAAGAGTCCAGATGACAGCTTCATATTTGAGTTTTGGGAACAGAACTTTGGATGCAAATGGGAGAGACCAGGGACACAGTTGCCCAACAGCACCAGACTCTGCACGGGTCAGGAGACTATTGAGAGTACCTTCAGCAGTTTCAATGTTCTGGGGGGGACCTACAATGTCTACATTGCAGTTAACGCATTGGCCTGGGCTCTGCAGGATGTCCTAACTCATAGGCAAATGGGTTGCCCCAAATCGAGTGGGAGATGCACTGAATCTGTGGCTTTCGAACCATGGGAGGTATCTTGACCCATCTTCTCTTTGATGTTTGTAGCTTTCAATCCTACTTTGGGATAATATTAGGGTCAGCCTCTCCTATCGTAATGGGATAAGATGCAGGGCATACCTATATGTTGGTATGTCAGCTGCATTTCCCTCTATGGGATAAGAGAGCATCTCACAAATGAGAGACCTATAAATTGATAAGATTAGCGGGGTCTCCCTCTGATGGGATAAGAGGGTGTCTGTAACAGGGTATACTAATGTTAACAAGGTCAGCAGTTGTCTCATTCACACTGACCCTACTAACTTATAAGAATCCTATACAGGTAATGCCATATATTACATCAGAGAATCCTGCACTATGGAAACACTATTAACTTATAGAAATCATGTTTATAAGATGCCTG
Source organism: Ascaphus truei (assembly GCA_036426205.1). Taxonomy (NCBI): domain Eukaryota; kingdom Metazoa; phylum Chordata; class Amphibia; order Anura; family Ascaphidae; genus Ascaphus; species Ascaphus truei. The sequence goes on from WSYH01002582.1 coordinate 46,995, forward strand.
TTTATCCCATCACAAGGAGGCTCCTCTGATTAACTTCCTCTTAGGTTCTGCACTCTATGAAGTCCGTCCGTTTCCGGACTAATGAAGACAAAGACGTGTATTTCGACTCCAATGGGGACGTCCCAGCTCTGTACGACATCATCAACTGGCAAATGAGTTCACAGGGAACCATACAGCATGTAAAGTTCGGGAGTTACGATGCTAGTGCCAGGCCGGGGCACACATTAATGGTGAACACTACCACCATCCAGTGGGCAACGGGGGATACAAAGGTACATGTAGAACTCTGCACTAAATAGTAATGAGACTCACTCAATGCCCCAACTTGGGAGGGGATGAGTTATTTCTACAGGTGAGAGTAAGGTCAGTGCCTGCACCAGTTCTACCCTCTCTCTCTATATATACAGGTGATAGATAGCTCAATCTATCCTCTCTCTCTGTTTATACAGGTGATAGATATCTGATTATCTCTTCTCTCTGTACAGTGGTGTGAAAAAGAAAGTACAGGCATACCCCGGTTTAAGGACACTCACTTTAAGTACACTCGCGAGTAAGTACATCTCGCTCAATAGGCAAACGGCAGTTCACGCATGCGCCTGTCAGCAAGTCTTGAACAGCAATACCGGCTCTCTACCTGTACCGAAGCTGTGTGCAAGCGGGGAGACTATAGAGCCTGTTACACATGCGTTATTTACATCAGTTATGCACGTATATGACGATTGCAGTACAGTACATGCATCGATAAGTGGGGGAAAAGGTAGTGCTTCACTTTAAGTACATTTTCGCTTTACATACATGCTCCGGTCCCATTGCGTACGTTAATGCGGGGTATGCCTGTACACCCTCTTTGAATTCTATGGTTTTACATTTCAGGACATAATAACAATCATCTGTTCCTTAGCAGGTCTTAAAATGAGGAAAATACAACCTTAGATGAACAACAACACATGACATATTACACTGTGTCATGATTTATTTAACAAAAATAAAGCCAAAATGGAGAAGCTATGTGTGAAAAACTAAGTACATCCTTACTGCTTCCATAGGAATTAAGATGCTAAGTAGCAGACAGGTGCTGCGAATCAAATGCCCTTGATTAATTGATCATCAGCAAGTGTGACCACCTCTATAAAAGCCAAAGTTTTAAAAGTTTGCTAATCTTGGAGCATTCAGGTGTGTGTTAACACAATGCCAAGGAGGAAAGACATCAGCAATGATCTTAGAGAAGCAATTGTTGCTGCCCATCAATCTGGGAACGGTTATAAGGCCATTTCCAAACAATTTAAAATCCATCATTCTACAGTGAGAAAGATTATTCAAAAGTGGAAAACATTCAAGACAGTTGTCAATCTTCCCAGGAGTGGACGTCCAGCAAATTCTCTCCAAGGTCAGACCGTGCAATGCTCAGAGAAATTGCAAAAAACCCAAGAGTTACATCTCAGACTCTACAGGCCTCAGTTAGCATGTTAAATGTTAAAGTTCATGACAGTACAATTAGAAAAAGACAGAACAACTATGGTTTGTTTGGAAGGTTTGCCAGGAGAAAGCCTCTTCTCTCTAAAAAGAACATGGCAGCACGGCTTACTGTAGGTTTGCAAAGTTTCATCTGAACAAACCACAAGACTTCTGGAACAATGTCCTTTGGGCAGACGAGACCAAAGTGGAGATGTTTGGCCATAATGCACAGCGCCACGTTTGGCGAAAACCAAACACAGCATATCAGCACAAATACCTCATACCAACTGTCAAGCACGGTGGTGGAGGGGTGATGATTTGGGCTTGTTTTGCAGCCACAGGACCTGGGAACCTTGTAGTCATTGTGTCGACCATGAACTCCTCTGTATTCCAAAGTATTCTACAGTCAAATGTGAGGCCATCTGTCCGACAGCTAAAGCTTGGCCGAAGTTGGGTCATGCAACAGGACAATCATCCCAAGTACACAAGCAAATCTACAACAGAATGGCTGAAAAAGAAAAGAATCAAGGTGTAGCAATGGCCCAGTCAAAGTCCAGACTTCAACCCGATTGAAATGCTGTGGCTGGACCTTAAGAGAGCTGTGCATAAACAAATGCCCACATACCTCAATGAACTGAAGCAATGTTGTAAAGAAGAGTGGGCCAAAATTCCTCCACAACGATGTGAGAGACTGATAAAGTCATACAGAAAACGATTACTTCAAGTTATTGCTGCTAAAGGTGGTTCTACAAGCTATTGAATCATAAGGTATACTTATGTATACTTAGTTTTTCACACATGGCTTCTCCATTTTGGCTTTATTTTTGTTAAATAAATCATGACCCGGTGTAATATGTCATGTGTTGTTGTTCATCTGAGGTTGTATTTACCTAATTTTAAGACCTGCTAAGGAACAGATGATGGTTATTATGTCCAGATGTGTAAAACCATAGAATTCAAAGAGGGTGTACTTTCTTTTTCACACCACTGTATATACAGGCGATAGATAGCTTAGTCTCTCTCTGCATATAGAAGTGATAGATAGCTCAGTCTCTCCTCTCTCTGTATATACAGGTGATAGATAGCTTAGTCTCTCTTCACTCTATATATAGAGGTGAGAGATAGCTCAGTCTCTGCTCTCTGTATATACAGATTATCGATAACTATATTCAATCCTATCTCTGTATATAGGGAAATATAAGGTCAGTCTTTGTGTCTCCGCCCCCCCCTCTCTCTCTCCAGGTCCCTCTCTCCGTTTGCAGTCAGAGCTGTTCCCCTGGTTTCAGGAAGGTGGCTATAAGAGGGAAGCCTGCCTGCTGCTTCCAGTGTGTCCCCTGCCCTCAAGGAGAGATCTCCAACCACACAGGTGAGGGATGAGCTTGGTTTCCAATGTCACTTCAACTTGTGGTCCTTGTATTCAAAGTAGCATCAAGTAGATAATTTTTGTGCTGATCATTCAGTTTCAACAGAAACATCTCAATATCTCAATTACAACAATAATGTTTTCTGGAACCATTTATGACTCCAACCTAAACCACCACTCTCACTCCCTCATCCCTTTCTCACTCATTGTAACTAATGGAACTCCCTTTCATTAAAGGCAGGTCATACTCTACCCTCTTTTTTAGTGGGCACACTACATGTTTTTAGGTCCTTTATGACCACCTGCACCTATTAACCAGAGAGTTTGTAGTGAGTGGTATGCGGCATACTGTAGGTTAGGGGACGCTATAGGAATTATTTGGAAGAATCTCCATCCAGCACGATCTGGGAAGAACTAAAGTCATCATCAAAGAGGCAACCTGGGGACTTCCTGTTTTCCACCTTCCAAAATTGAATATACTTTTAATAAAATAGTATTTAAACCTTCTGCGATCTCCTTTCTGTCCAAATCTTTAAGTCACCTCAGTGAACTATATTCCTAGCTTTATAACATGATTCCACGACCCTCTCTAAATGCACTCACCCCCTTTGGGAGATACAAAAGACCACCGCACTCAAACCTCTGCCAACCGTCTCTGGAAGCATTCCACTGTATCAAAAATTGTAAGATGTTTGGTCACAGATTCCTTTCTTTAAATGTTTACTTTTCTTTGGTGTGTGATTATTTGGGTGTATATATTGCCAATAATTCCCTTATATAACTCTTCCTTTAACTGTTTCTATAACTGCTCTCTATTACTCCTCCCAAGCTCCTCCTATAACCGCTCACTATTAACTCCTCCTCTAACTGCTCCTATAACTCTTTCTATAACACCACCTTTCATTTCTCATCAAAGTGTTTCCTATAACTCCTCCTCTAACTGCTCCTATAACTCTCTCTATAACACCACCTTTCATTTCTCATCAAAGTGTTTCCTATAACTCCTCCCCTAACTGTTCCTATTACCATTCTACACAACTGCTGCTCTAGTTACTCTTGAATCTAAAAATATAGCATGCTTAGGTATGTTTCCGTACGAGGGTTCCGCTGTTACCGAACTGCTAAGCAAGAACAGGAATGCATCCCTAAGGAGAGGAACAAGGAAGGGAGGAGACAGAAAGAGAGACAGCAAGGAGGGGAGGAGACAGAGAAACAGCAAGGAGAGGAGGAGACAGAGAGGGGTGCAGCAAGGAGGGGAGGAGACAGAGAGAGACACAGCAAGTAGAGGAGGAGACAGAAAGAGAGAGACAGCAAGGAGAGGAGGAGACAGAGAGGGGCGCAGCAACTAGAGGAGGAGAAAGAGAGGGAGGTAGCAATGAGAGACCGATGGATGATGAAGAGGGAATGGAGAGCAGTGTGCACACAGGGCAGGAGGGAATGCAAAGAGAGGGGAGGAGAGACAGCAAGGTGAATAGAAGGAGGAAACAGAGAGCCAGCAAGGAAAGAAGGAGACAGATAAGATGAGTAGGAGAGGAGGGAGTGTAGTGTACACAGAGGAAAGGACACACTAAGGCAGGGAGTGGAAACAGAGTTGAGGAGAGTGCAAATAGGAGCAGGACATGATAGAGGAAAGAGTAAGGTGGGGAGGGGAAGAGAGACATCAAGGAGGGGAGCAGAGATAGCAAGAAGGGGGATGAGAGAAAGAGAGAGACAGGAAGGAGAGGAGGAAACGGAGAGGGAGGAAGATAAAGAGAAAGACAGCAAGGAGCGGAGGTGACAGATGGATGACAAGAAGGGGGTAATCGAGAGCAGTGTGCACTTGGGGCAGGGGGGAGTATTAAGAGAGGGAAGGTGAGACAGCAAGGTGAGTAGGAGGGTAAAACAGAGAGACAGCAAGGAGAGGAGGAGACAGATAAGATTAGTAAGAGAAGAGGGAGAGTAGTGTGCATAGAGAGGAGAAGACAGTAAGGCAGGGAGTGCAAAGAGAGGAGCAGGGAAGGATGGAGGAGAGAGTAAGTTGTGGAAGAGGGGACAAGAGACAGCAAAGCACAATCGGGATGGGTGAAAACAAAGAGTTATGTTTAATAACCTTTAAGATCTGATATATGATCGGAGTATGTTACACAAGTTACAGCTAGTTGTGCCATATAATTCTTACCTTAACAGCTCTACAACCAAGATATATGTTTTGGTCCCTTTCAGACTCCATTGACTGCCTTCGGTGCCCATGGGACCAGATGCCCAGTGCCCAACAGGACAGATGCCTCCCAAAGTCCATTGAGTTTCTTTCATATGAAGAGCCCTTGGGTGCTGCTTTGGCAGCCACTAGTGTCACTTCTTCCTCGGTCCCAGTTGCCCTCTTGGGGCTTTTCAGCCACTACAAGACCACACCCATTATCCGAGCCAACAACTACTCCCTAAGTTGTCTTCTTCTGTTGTCCCTGTCCCTCTGCTTCCTCTGCTCTTTGACTTTCATAGGTTACCCCCAACCTAAGAAGTGTCTTCTTCGCCAGGTGGCATTTGGCATGGTCTTTGCCCTCTGTGTCTCCTGTGTGCTTGCTAAAACCATCACCGTTGTCATTGCCTTCAAGGCCACAAAGCCAGGCAGCAGCTTAAGGAAGTGGACAGGGACAAAGGTGTCCTACTTTGTCATTATACCGAGTGTCCTTATTCAGCTATGTGTGTGCCTCATGTGGCTGTTAAGCTTCCCTCCCTTCCCAGAACTCAATGTACAAACCCAACCAGGGATCATTATTGTTGAGTGTAATGAGGGCTCTCCCACTGCCTTCTGGTGCATGCTGGGATATCTTGGATTCCTGGCCACCATCAGCTTCATCTTTGCCTTCCTGGCGAGGCAGCTCCCTGACAGCTTTAATGAGGCCAAGTTCATCACCTTCAGCATGCTGGCCTTCCTCAGTGTCTGGGTGTCCTATATCCCGGCCTCCCTCAGTGCCCGTGGCAAGTACACCGTGGCCATGGAGATCTTCGCCATTCTGTCTTCCACCTGGGCCCTGCTGGTCTGTATCTTTGTTCCCAAGTGCTTCATCATCCTCTTCAGGCCAGAAGTGAACACGAGGGACAATATAATGGGAAGAGGGAAAAAATAGAAACAAAGACGGTTCAACCACTGGTGGCCAACTCAATGATTGTTCTGACAAGAAAATACTTATTCAAGAGATTGACTCAGATTGTCGATTTCGGCCACGAGTACTCGCATGAATAATACCAACACCAGTTGTTAGTCAAATACAATTTATTAGTCACTTAGCTACAGGTACATTCAGCATCTTACAGCAATCAGGATACTGCACGATATCAACCAGGAGACCCCCCCCACCATTTCAGAGATAAAAGGCCTGGTAGTTGTATTTCTGTGATCACGTTTGTCCTGCGCGCAGAGCTGAGCACACTCCCGGTCTGCTGCAGATGAAGGTCTGTTGTCATGGAACAAGAATCACATTCCTGCCCGACCCCCCTTCTGCTTGTCAGCTCCTTAAGTTCAGCTGCAGGCATTGGCTCCATACACACACGTGCCGGTGAACATGCAACAATGTTGCATTTTTTGCCTCTGAGCACATAATCAGTGAACTGCTACTGCAGCTTCTCCAGTCCTCCCAGTTAATGGACTTTCCCATGTTTCTCCCCTGTCTTTTGCTGACAGTTAGTGCAGTCCCACTCAACCTTCAGTGACCCTGCCCCTCATTTCTTTCCACCCTAGATTACAGTGAGTACAGACCTGTCTGCATCCACCCCTGGTAAGGCCTTTTCTCTTACCATAGTCAACCTCATAGAAGCATCCCAATAGAGAAGCACTCTCTGCCTACACTACACCCACAAGTTCCTGTGTTTTCAATCCAGCAATAAAATTAGAAAGACATTAAGGACTTGTCATGCTTTGGAAGAGGGGAGCATGAGTGAGCTTACTGGAACTAATCATACATCATTCGTGACCTGGTTCAGGAAAGTAAGAGAGAGACCGTGTATTAGAGGTCTACGCAGAAGCTATCACTCACAGCCTTCATGCTACAAAAGTGCAGCTCTACACAGCTATACAGCAAACTGCTACGCTTTCTGCAAAAAAAAGCAGCAGTTTAAACAGAACAGTAAAACAAAGACCTGTGTTAGGGAATCACACAGGAGCTACTACTCAAAGACTTATGCAAACAGAATAGTCTCTGCACCCCAGGCAGCAGCCAGCTTCCTCTGCCAGACAGGGCAGCAAGCTTTATACAGCAAAACTGCACACAGCCTGCAACCTTACAGAGAAGCAAGCAGCTTACACTGACAAGCAACCCTGCACACAAGGCAGCAGCTTTGCAAACAGACTGTAACACAAACTAATTGCCTTTTCTCTGTTCTGAGTCCACCCGCTGCTCAGCCCCACAGTGAGGAGCCTACGGACACCTGAAGCACACAGGCCCCAACGCTGCACGCTGCAGGACACCGCTCGGCACCATCTGAGACAGACGCCCTACGCTGACAAGGGAAAAGACCCCGCACACCACGCACTGGCAAAAGGCCTACACACACCTACAGCATGGCAGAACTCAGAGCCTCACCAGACATCACGCAGGAAAGCAATCTCTCAGATACAGAGGCCGTGCGCTCTGCAACAGGCGCAGGCCGCGCAAGGCCCAAACGGACAGTCACACTGACAAAAAGGCCGCGAAAAATATGAGAGCGACATTGAGCCACCGCGCCTAAATTAGAGTGGCCTGGGAAACAACCGCATTGGAGTTACGCAATGTCGTTAGTATTGGCGATAATGCACAACAGCTCGCGCGGCAATTATTCAAATTAAAGTTGATCACTCGTGCTACAAAGGCTGTTCAGAAACATACATCACTACTTGACCAGAACCAAACACCGGCGAAGCCTGAAGAAAGAGACTTACAAAATAACATTGATCTTGCACGTGACAGCTGCGTGCGGGCCGCCATCACAGACGCTCAAAGCGTGAGAAAGGAGCTCTCCTGGAGACTGCATCGCAGCGCTCAAGCATATCCAGGCACTCATCTAGATCAGCAAGATCAGCGCAAGTCTAACGCGTCCAGTGCAAGCACAACACGTACCAAGGCACGAGCCGCCGCAAGAGGGCCGCACGTGCCCAGGGCTGAATATAGTCGCAGAGAGGCAGCCGTAAGGACAGAAAGAGCGCGATAGAAGAGGAGGAGCAGGAATGCCGCTGCAATGCCGCCGTGCCGCGGCGGTAAGAAAAAGCCGAATTGGACGCGGATCTAGAGGCACTTAATCAAGAGAAGGAAGCCGCTGCCGCCATAGCCCAAGCCGAAGTCCTAGAAGCAGCTGCGAGACAGGACGGCGGGGACGCTACCGTACAGACGGATAGCCTCAGAGGATTCAGCCGACGCATGAAGACTACGTAAGGAGCCTCTTCAGTGTAAACACCAGCGCACCATCTCAACACGGATGGAGCGACTCCACAGACAACGAAGACTCGCTAGGACCACGAGGAGAGGAGACGCTGCTCTGTCAATGGCATACGCTGCCTGGGATAGCCACAGCCGCAACAGTGATCCACACGCCAGAGCGCACACGGATACACCCACAACAGGCTCGCAATCCAGGACACCCACGCGGAAGGAGGGAGAAAACAGCCCTCACACTGGCCAGCAGCCATCAGCGTCCACGCCAAGGAAGAGGCGGACCGCACAGACCGTCCAGCAACTACCTCAGAACGGGGCAAAGCGCCGACGTCTCAGGTCTGACAGACATAGCCAAGTACAATGATCCGGCGGACTTGGTGCACGCAGGACTCATCAGCTTCGACGACGCCCTGAGAACTACCGGACGTGGAAGTTTCACGTTCAAAGACGCAATCGACAGCTTGGACTTCTCAGCAAGGGAAGAGCATCAACCTGTTAGTCAAGTTCCTGGGGAACGTATCCAGGGAGCAAGCGCAGAGACTTCGGACGGCAAACGCACACCAACCCCAAGTAGGTCTGGAACCTAGTGTGGGAAAGGCTTAGAAGAGACCTATGGCAGCACTGAAGCAAGCAGTCGAGGAATTCACTCTTCAAAAGAATCGAGAGTTCCCCAAGATCACGAGTAAAGACTACTCGAAGTAGTTACGAGATCTTGGAGGACCTGCTGCAAGAACTGGAGTTCGCAAGGAAAGAGACATTCCTTAAAGGTCTCAACGCCCTAGATTCAGCTCGTGGAGTGAGGACCCATCCTGGAGAAGCTACCCTTAACCTCCAAGAAAGGTGGCTTTCACAAGGTTCCAAATACAAAAGGGAGAAGCAGGTTGTCTTCCCCCCATTCTCATTCTTCGTGAGCTTCATCTGCGAAGCGGGCAAAGACAAAGAAACGATCCCAGTTTCATTCTTAGGTGGCGCAAACACATACAGTGCAAGCAGCCCGAAGAACGAGAGACCAGCGACGGAAGACTATGTAACCCCAAACACCCATCTCGGCCCGCAGGAGGACGTGCCTCCCACGGCCCAAACTACTCCGCATCAGTCGGTCGCCGGAAGACAAGGAACCAAGGGACCCAAACAGGGAATGTCCCATACACAAGAACCACAACATCAACAAGTGCTGGGTTCAGGATGAAGTCCTAGAGGAACGCAAGAGGTTACTTGGAGAATTCGGAGTGTTGCTTCAAGTGCTGCGGTTCCACGACCCATCTAGCCAGGGACTGTAAGGAAGAGATCAAAATGCACAGTGGCGAGAGTGACAAGCACGTGACAGCGTTACACCCAGAGGGCGATGACACTCCAACAACATCAAGAACCCATCCTCCATAGCGGAGCTGGGGGGAGGAGAGAGAGAGAAAGAAGAAGGAGAGTCAAACTTCCGTCACATCTCAGCGCACTGAGGTTTGCGGAAAAGAAGGTGACAAAATGTCCTGCTCCAAAAGATGCCTTGTCGCAGTGCACCCCCAGGGAAACCTGAGAAGGCTATTCGGATGTACGCAATCCTCGACGACCAGAAGCAAACCGATCATGGTCAGGTCAGAGTTCTCGACATGTTTAACATACAAGATGGTGCCTCCTTACACTCTCAGAACGTGTGGCAGGCAAATGGAGACCACAGGGAGAAGAGGTGAACGGCTACACCATATGTCAATAGACGGCAAAAGTGAACATGGCCCTTCCCACACTCATCGAGTGCAAACCACATGGCCAAAAACAGGGACGAGATACCCACACCAGACGTGGCAACGTCATTACCCCCCTCAAAGGAATAGCCAACCAACCGGCCGGTTGGTACAAGACGCCAAGATCCTGCTGCTGCTCGGTAGGGACATCATGAGGGTACATAAAGTGTCGTAAACAGCACAACGGACCCACAACGCGCCATACGCCCAAAGACTCGACCCTAGGATGGTAGTGATAGTGGGCAACTCGTACAAAACAGAGAGCACGGGCAAGATACGTTGATGCCGCCAGCACGGAGGGTGACAGAATGTGGGACCACACATCTCTCTCTGAAACCATGTCTTGGCATCTCCAAGTGACCCGAAGGGCAAAGGAAGAGAAGACAAGGTCATACCCTGAGACCACAAAGACACTCACGCCGATGGGAGCGACAATGGCTTAGGATGCTCGCAGTCCAGACAGCCAAGGATGATGAGTCGACTCCAACCGAAGGAAGAGAACCTCCCAAGGTGACCGACAAAGGGATCGTTCTAAAAACAACAAACAATCAGACAATTACTCCAGCGAGCAAGGCAACAATTTAAGACGTACAGTGTTCTCCACAGAGTATCAAAGCAACAGAAGCAACCAATTGCCACGGCTGGCATAGCCGCAAAAGATTGCGCCCCACAGGCGAAGCCACAGTGTCAAAAGGAGTTCGTTCAAAACGTTAAGAGGGGACAATTGCAGAGAGAGAACATTTCCCAAAAGGATTTACAAGGACAAAAGAGACTGTTCTTCGTCATGTCCAGGGAGATGAAAAACAACCTCCCGATGGCAGTCAACAAAGAAACACAAAAGCGTTCACCAAAACTAGCGGAGATGTTCGTGCAAGAGAAATGTACCGATGAAACTACGGTGCACAGGTTCCAGACAACAAGGAAACGATGACAAACAAACACCTCGAGGAAGATAGAGGATTCCCGAGGTTAACTGTCAAGGAGCTCTTAAAGACGGAACTAAGCAGTCGGGTGACTCCGTACCATTCCGTTCACAAGGAGGCGCTTCCCAAACAATGGAATGGAGAAATGCCAATCTCTAGGTTACCTCGCCACCTCTGCGGCCCACAAAGGGAACCAGAGACCAAAAACAACTTTGTGGTCTTCATCCAGAAGATATTCTTTAAGGCCACGAAAGCCAGCACCTCTAATGGAGGAAGGCAAAGAATGTCGGTACCTCCAATCACCTGGGGCCTACCACCCTCCGGTACCCGATCAAATCCGGGTAATGTTCAACCCAGCGCTCAGCGCTTCAGAGGGGTTCCCTGAACAACGCCCCCTTTATTGGATTACATTCGACAACCAGTTTTCCAGGGACAGTAAATCCGCTCCACAAGGAGCCAAAAGCCCGTCCTTCTGCCAAACGCCAGGATGTGAAGAGCAAAGGCTGCCACGGCTGGTATTACTACAAGGGGATACCATCTGGGGTGAAACTACAGAGACAAAAGGACTGTTCTCTCACAAGACTAAAAGGAAACAGTGCCGAGACTTTTATACAAAGACATTGTGGTGCAACCCAGCAACCTGGAGCTGTGCGTGCATCCCACCCTGCATCCTTTGCCAGAACCTTGGCCAAGGGACCTTGATACCAGTGATACGACGGCCGGTGTCACATCGCTATGTGGGACATGGATTGTGCATTGTTTGAGAATGTGATGTTATCTTTGTTATGCATTGCACATATGTTCCACTATTCCAGTTATATAGTGGTATCCTCCAGATACCAGACGGGAGTGTCATGGAACAAGAATCACATTCCTGCCCGACCCCCCTTCTGCTGTGTGTCAGCTCTAATCCTTAGTTCAGGCAGGCATTGGCTCACATACACACACTGTGCCTGGTGTAACATGCAACATGTTGCATTTTTTGCCTCTGAGGCACATAATCAGTGAACTGCTACTGCAGCGATTCTCCAGTCCTCCCAGTTAATGGGACTTCCCATGTTCTCCCCTGTCTTTTGCGACAGTTAGTGCAGTCCCACTCAACCTTTAGTGTGACCCCTGCCCCTCACTTTCTTTTCCACCCTAGATTACAGTGAGTACAGACCTGTCTGCATCCACCCCTGGTAAGGCCTTTCTCTCTTACCATAGTCCAACCTCATAGAAGCATCCACATAGAGAAGCACTCTCTTGCCTACACTACACCACAAGTTCGTGTTTTCTAATCCAGCAATAAAATTAAGAAAGACATTAAGGACTTGTCATGCTTTGGAAGAGGGAGGACATGAGTTGAGCTTACTGGAACTAATCATACATCATTCGTGACCCTGGTTCCAGGAAATCTGTTAAACTTGTGTGCTGGACAAAAGCACATTTAGGCAGCAAGCCAAGGAGCCAGCTAGGGAAACGGGGGAAGGCCAACTAGACAAGCGCTTCTCATAACAAGCATCTTACAGCAACATCTGTTAACAGAAAAAGCAATTTACTGTAATTTCAGCATCGTCGACATTTTAGTAAGAGACCAAAAGTTAACCCTTTATATGCCTAGCTATCAGAAACAGGACAGCACAAGCCTTATTCTCCTTACAGCGATATTATTGAATACTTGAGCTCTGTCTTTCTATCTCCACCTTTCACTTTCACCTTTTCTATTCTCTCCACTTTTTTTTGATCTGTCAGACTTTCTCTCTCTCTCGCTCCCCTTCCCTCTCTCTCCTAAGCCCAGATCCACAGGTTTCTGTTACCTCCGCACTAATGCCCGACCGTTATCAGATTCAGCAGTGGAGGTTAACGCATATGCACAAAGCTAATTATATATGAGCACTTAGCACTGCGTTATGGAACTTTGAAAAAACACGTTAACAAGTTAACTTAGGTTAGTGCCTCATTACTTCAATAATGGACATCTGAAGATCTTGGCCTTAATGGGTTAAAGGGTCAGTTCCACGTAGGATCAAAGTGACCTAATGACGGGGACGTGTTTAATGGGTCAGTCTCCTAGGTAGGAGCTGTCATGGGAGACTAGGTACTTTTTACACCATTCATATATTACTGGGGTCATACATTAGGCAAAACAAGATAGTAAAAACAACTTGTAATTTATTTAGGTAAACCCACGTACAACAAGAAGAAGAATTACTCACACAAAATAGTTACAAATACACTTACTGAGGGTCTGGGGGGAACTCTAGGCTTTCCTAGGTGCAGGGCGCTTGGATGAGCTAACCCTGATCGGGATATACACCCGGTTCTCCTGGTCCTCTTTTCGGCTTCAGTTCCCAGCCGCGACAGCTACGTTCAATTTTCAGAAGATGGTCCTCGCGTCTGACTTAGTCTGTGCAAGGCAGACATTCCAAGCTTCAAAACGAAGCCGGTTGCTCTGCTATTTCGAACGGACCAACTTTGAAAAGCCCGCCTTAGCTTCATTGACACAAGTCACTAGATGATCTGGTTCTCTACCTTGGCCATCTCCTTACATACACTCCGTTAAGCCATCCTTAGCATGGAGGTAGGAGGAGCAACCAATCAGAGCGTGGGAACCCTATCCCACTAGCCAAAAGAAACAGGAGCCCGTCTCTTGGCTGACATCAGAGGAGGTGGGCGTGTCAAGCCGGCTTGGGATGCCCTGTGGGCGGGACATATGAATCGACCAATGGGAAACGCGTCGACATTCTGCCACTTCCCATGGTCAACGCATTGCCACCTACTGTGCAGGCTCCACTAAGTCTGGTAGACTAGAGGGTCCGACTAGAGGGTCCTCCCTGCAGGGGGTCTCTGTTCTCTGGACACAGTACTCACACCCTATCCCTCCACTTAGCACCCCAACACCTCTCAACATCCCGTCTGTTCTTTGAACTACGGACTATATGCAGACTTGCTGGCACCTAAGCAGATGCCCTGGCAGAGTGCATAGAGCCTTATAATAAATGTATCAAACACATAAAACATATTTTAATAGATGGGGGATCTTGGGGAGACTCATGACTGTACGGGATATAGGACTGAGATATCGGGGCTCGAAATCCAGGAGTCTGGGGGACACGGGGCAGCCCGTGTGTGATTTCACTCGCATACCAGCAAATCATGCCTGCTCGCCGGGTAGAATTAAGGTACTACTGGTAGCGCCGGTCCCCAAACTCCTGCAAATAAAATAATTGCAATCTTAAACGAATATCCCACCTAAAACTTCCACACAGCAAATTTCATGAGTGTGGGGTAAAGGGGACATGGAAAGTGGAAAAGCAGGGGACACTTTAACTTTGCATTTAATGATACCTAGCCCCTGGATGATAGTGCTAGGTAGCTGCCAGGGACCCAGGGGTAACCAGATGGGCTTAACCTTTATTGTAGAGCATGGTTCCCTTGCCCATCACAGGGGCAAAGTGATCTAATGACAGGGATGTGTTTGATGGGTTAAAGGGTCTGTCCCACGTAGGAGCAAAGTGATCTAATGACAGGGACGTGTTTAATGGGTTAAAGGGTCATTTCGACATAGGAGCAAAGTGACCTAATGACAGGGACGTGGTTAATGGTTCAGTCCATCATAAGAGCAAAGTGACCTAATGACAGGGACGTGTTTAATGGGTTAACGGGTCAGTCCCACGTAGAAGCAATGTGATCTAATGACAGGGACGTGTTTAATGGGTTCAAGGGTCATTCAGACATAGGAGCAATGTGACCTAATGACAGGGATGTGTTTAATGGGTTAAAGGGTCTGTCCCACGTAGGAGCAAAGTGATCTAATGGCAGGGACGTAGTTAATGGTTCAGTCCGATGTAGAAGCAAAGTGGCCTAATGACAGTGACATGTTTAATGGATTAAACGGTCAGTCCGATGTAGGAACAAAGTGACCTAATGACAGGGACGTGTCAATAATATCAACTTTCGTGCCAACAAAAAGTATTCCACCCGCCAGTTGTGGTACCCTTAAAGTCATAGTTTTCCAAACCTTCAAATATCCAAAGACCATTGCCCTGAAGTAAAGAAAAAAAGCTGAACCAATCTCACGAACCAATCCACGACACCATCCACGACACCATCCACGAAACAATCCAGGAACAGGAAACCATGAAATAAAAAAACATTAAAAATTAAACATTAAAATAATACAACATGACAATCAAGGGTTGTGCTAGTTTTAATCCATGTGAATCTGTATTAAAATACCTTGTTCCGGGGTCTTCTTGGCGTCCGGTGCGTGGGAACTCCATCCCTACTCTGATTGGCTGCCGTACCATGTGAGTCCGGCCATGTGTCTTTTCATGACGTTTTCTTAAAGGCAATTGCAGCAAAGCCATTCTGATTGGCTGTGCTGTCATTGCCTTTAAGTGACGTCATCAATTTTTTTTACATCGGCCAAAACACATGGTTTTCACGGCCCAATCAGGGCCGTGGGAACCATATGACGACAAATGTGACGTCATAGGCCTTTAAAAGCCTATGGCGTCTCATTTTGAAGACAGACGCCGAGGAGGAAGGACCTCCTCCTGAAGATGGAAGACCTGGGCGTGGCACCGGACGCCAAGAAGACCCCGGAACAAGGTGTTTTAATACAGATTCACATGGATTAAAACTAGAACAACCCTTGATTGTCATGTTGTATCATTTTAATGTTTAATTTTTAATGTTTTTTTATTTCATGGTTTCCTGTTCCTGGATTGTTTCGTGGATGGTGTCGTGGATGGTGTCGTGGATGGTGTCGTGGATTGGTTCGTGAGTAAGCTGATCAACGGGAGTCGGTGGGGGCAAGTAATGGTAAGTTTAAGAAAGAAATGTATTGAATGTAACTGTGTTTTTTGTTGCTTTTTCATGTGTTCATTTTTTAAAATGCATATCATTTGTTGCCACTGTATGTATGTATGTATGTATGTCTACATATATATATACAGGGTAATAAATGATACTGTTGTTAAAGCTTGATATTCTGTATTGTTAATCATTGTGGCTATGCATAGATGTGTGGTAAATGTATTTTATTATTAGAGAGATGTAAGTTTTGGGCTTCTAGGCCGTACAGTAGGTTATGGAAAGCCTTGCTTTAGTATATTGTAATTGTTGGTGTACTTTTTTCTATGTTTTGAAGTGGTTCTCTGTTACGATAGCTTTAATTCATTGTGTAATTGGTATGGATGGTATTTTAATTGTTTAGGGATGTAATTGATGTGTGTTAATTCATTGATGGTGAGTTAATTGGATTAAATAATATACTTCTTGTGATGTATGGCGATTTGAGTGGGATTATTGTATTGTTAACATTGATTTGCAGCGTGTACATGTAGTTTACATGTTATGCTACATGTATACACTGTAAATGCAATGTTTTAAGAGGCATGTGAGCCTTCAGATTGAATGATTAAATGTGATTTGGTTAGGCAATTGGTTTTTAAATCATTGAGGATGTTATGCATAAGTGTTGTTGGCATTGCAGGATGGCTTCACCCCTTAATTACCTTTCAGGTTAGTACCCGATAAGGTGATTAAGGGGTTCAGTGTTATGTTACTGGTATTCAAATGTTTTGGCTATTTATTATTTTGGCAACGGACACCAAGGATTATGCTGGCGATGGAGACTTCTTATTGATGAGGTTAGTACAATTTAAATCACTTTATTACCGTATTGAATGTGTTTAATAATGGCCAAATAATGTATTATACCTATGTGGATAATATTTATTTGGCTCATTATTGTACTGTATGTGCTGGGGGAGGGGGTATAGGCCCCAAGGGTATTTGGTAGTACTCCCCTGTGGATAGTGGGTGGGGTGGTTGGGCTCAGGGTTGGGGGGTTGGTTAGTGGGAGAGGGTTATGTGGGTGGGATGGGGGTTTTACCCCTTAATGACGGTAGCGGATTAATAAACGCGATTATGGTTGCATAAGGGGTTAGGGGCGAATTGACATAGAATGGTTTTAAGTTATTGTGTCTGTTTTGCAGAAGCGGATGGGGGCATGGGCGTAAGATGCAGGATAGGATGGCCTCATCGTGGCAAAAAAAGGCCGTAACATGGGTGAGTGCTACTGTATTTGAATCTTTTAGGGTGTGTATGTATTGTTAAATGGACAACTGACATATATCTCCTTTGTGGATAATAGCCATGGTGTGCACATTACTATACAGGATGTTAGGGGGTTAAGATGTTGTGTGGGTTATCATATATATAATATATATATATATAATATATATTATTTTTAATTATTTATTATGTAGTTATGTGGGCTGGGGTGTATTTTGGTTTTTTTAATATTGTGGCCTAGGCGTGGGATGTGTGGATTGTAGAAAGGGGGTATTAGCCACACAGCGGTGTGTAGTTTAGGGCTGCGGGTGGGGTAGCGGGAGGCCTTGAACCCCTTCTAGGGACCGTAGCAGGATTAACTGCTACGGTCTGAAGGGTTAAGTGCACCCCGAACCAAAACCCCCGCAAGTCTCATAAGACTCACACCAGGGCCCAAATACACCCCCGCACATCCCGCTACCCCACAATATACGCTTGGCACAGCGTGGGTTAACCCCTTAATTGCCTTAGCGGTTAGCCGCTAAGTAAGGACTGAAGAGGCTTTTAAATGCCTTTTTCCTGCCTCGATGCCATGCCGCGGGGGCTCCGGTGCGGGGTATCAGCTCCGGAGACCCCGGCATCAATCACAGGCATGGAAAGAATAAAGGGCTGATTTTTTCTAAGTGTCGCCCTTGCCGATGCTTCTCCTTCAGCAAGTTGCCAACTTTAGTTGGCGGGCTGGATTGGCCATAAAATCTCCAATCTGGCCTGCCGATCAGCACCGAAAAGCTGATCGGGGCTTACTGAATTCAGGCGGGTTAAAAAAGTCCCGATAAGTGGCTTATCGGCAGCCGGGTGGCGGAAAAAAATTTTTCGGAAGAAAAGTTGCCGATAATTCCCACTTATCGGGGCTTACTGAATCTGGAAGGGAAAAAATGCCGATAAACGCCTTATCGGGGCTTACTGCATGAGGCCCAAAGTGACCTAATGACAGGGACTTGTCAATAATATCAACTTTCGTGCCAACAAAAAGTATTACACCCGCCAGTTGTGGTACCCTTAAAGTCATAGTTTTCCAAACCTTCAAATATCCAAAGACCATTGCCCTGAAGTAAAGAAAAAAAGCTGTACTCGCAAGAGCTTATTTAGAAAGCCCATAGGTCTTATACCAAAATTTCCACATCTTCCTAAATTACCGCAAACCATGTGAAATATTAGCATTATTGCAGCCACATTTCTAACGCAGTACCCTGGACCCATGTTGGAATGTATTCAGTTGTGCTGGGGATATGTACGACTGATTGACTATTTTGTTCTGTAGGTCTCTTAAGTTAGCATCTACCGTAATAGAGCGCACCTCCCCATACCCCGCGACCGGAACTTCGAGATCCAGAAGCTCCGGGAACTCCACTTGCCATTTAGTGAGCAAAGGGTTCCAGCGCTTGGCAGTACGGATCTCTATCAAACTACTGTAAATCATTTTGGAGGTGAAGCCCGTCTTTAGGGATTTATCTAGCCCAGGCTCCAGCGGATGGTGTTCTAATGAAGATGGCTCTTTCCTGATCACAGAATGTCTCAGCTGCAGGAAAGCAAAGAATTGTTTATGTGATAACTGGTATTTTTCTCCAAGTTGTTGGAAGGTTGGAAATATCTGCTCTTTCTGACCGAAACATTCAGATATATGTGCAAGGCCCCTAGTGGCCAAGTTCTTACAGATCGAATGATCTTGGGGCTGCAACAAAGTTGGGGTTTCCCACAATAGATAGGTATTTAGAGACTGTTGGGGGTAGTGTGACATATTTTCTAATTTTACGACAGGCGATAAGAGTGTCCCTGAAAAAACGCTATTAAGAGTATTATTTACATTACCTGTGTCTCGAAGGAAGGGCAGAAACCTCAGGGAGTGTGGAAAAGTTAACAAAATTCTGATTTTTCAATGTCCGGGAACGCTGGACTCCAAGTTGCATCGGCTCCGGAGCCTCCAAAGCAGGTAGTGGGGTGATGGCAGGTCCTGTGGTTGGAGAGAATCTCGGAAAAGGAGCACGGAAGGGTGTAAATCGGGGAAGCTGGCGTTGGAGGCGACGTACCTGAAGGCGCTGATCCACGCGATTGGCCTGGGAGATGAGTTCCTCCAGAAGCCCTGGCCTGGGTTGTGAGGCGAGCTCGTCCTTGACGGAATCCGTTAAGCCTCGCCAGAAGACTGAAACTAAAGCCTCCTGGCCCCATCGTGTCTCAGCTGCTATGGTCCTGAACTCCAAGGCGTACTGGGCCACGGAACGACGTCCCAGGGAAAGTTCAAGCAAAGAGTCAGAGCCAGTTTCTTGGCGTGCGGGGGTATCGAAGACCTGTCGAAAGTCTCGTCTAAAGGCTGCGTAATCACGGGTGATATCGGGACGGAGTTCCCAAATTGGGGAGGCCTATGCCAGTGCTTTCCCTGTAAGCAGGCTGTACACATATGCCACTTTCTTGCGACCAGTGGAGTACTGCTGTGGAGCCATCTCAAACTGGATCTCGCACTGATTGAGAAAACTGCAACAGGCGTGTGGATCCCCTGCATACGGTTTAGGTGCCGGGATCTTCGGGCCGGAAGTCGCGGCAGTACCCGGTTCTGGCGACAGTGGCGGTGCGGTCCCAGGTGGTGCCTGAAAAGAAACGTCCTGTACCTGTTGAGTGAGGAGAGCCATTTGGTCAGTTAGGGCCTGGACTTGTTGATACATGGCCGTCATCATGGAGGCCATGTCAGTCTGGTCTGCGTCTTGTGGGCTCGACATAATGTTACGCCGGTGCTGCCCGCAGACCAGACTCGTCCCTTATACTGAGGTGGGGACGTATATGTGCACGCACCCGCAGCAGAAGGAGCGTGTCCGGAGTGTGGTGTTTTGGTGTTGCCAGGCCAGGTGTGAACGGGTGTAGCAATACTTGACGGTACCGGTACTGAAGAAGCGAAGTGTTTGCCGTTAGCCAAAGTCGGGGAGAGAGAGATCCGGAAGGTCGAGGTCCAAGCTGAGGTCGAGGGATGGAGAAAGCTGCAGGGTCAAGTGGGAGCCGGGATCCAGAGCCAGGTAAGTTCGTTCGCCAAGCCGGGTCGAAACCTGAATACACAACGACAAAGGGAATGCCAGAATAGACGTCTGTAGCAGAGACTATGTCGAGCGATGTGAGAGAGGCAGGACAGGCATTAAGTACTGTGGCTGACCAATGGTTAACGGAGGCAGGCCTGGAGGAGCACTAGGAGCAGTCCCGGATTGGTTTCCATAATAGGCTGCCAGGTGATGAGGTTTAGGGTTAACTAGTAACCAGCGTGTGGGAGGGAGGTGTGGCTTCACCGCAAGAGCAGTGAATAAATTAGCTGGTGCTGGAATGTGTTCTGTAACAACAAGGGATGCACGTGCAGAAGCAACGGCAGGCAGCCGAGCACTAACCCTGCGTGGAACAGCAACAGCCCCACGAGGAGGAAGCCGCACAGCCACGGGAGTGGACAGAGGTGAGGGGAGGTCACGCTGCGACCGACGTGACCCCTGAGTCCTCACATAGTGCTGAGGTGAGAGAAGCAGCAGCAGGTGATAGTGCTGAGGTGAGTGAAGCAGCAGCAGGTGATAGTGCTGAGGTGAGTGACGCAGCAGCAGGTGATAGTGCTGAGGTGAGTGACGCAGCAGCAGGTGGTCTGCCCACCCTCACCAGCAGCATTGCCATGTGGTCTGCCCTCCCTGACCAGTAACAGTGGCACCCGGTCTGCCCTCCCTCACCAGTAACATTGGCATCTGGTCTGCCCTCCCTCACCAGTAACATTGGACTCACATTGTTTCAGACTTTTTTTTTTCACTTTTGACACAATCATGGTAACATTGATATATTAACCTATTTCTAATTACTACACTCCTCCAATATCATTTTTTTAGTGGCTTTCTCCTGTCTCCCGTTGAGTAGAGTAGGGAGCAATGGAAATAAATAGGAGAGGGAGGGACAGAGAGAGTGAGAGAGGGATGGATAGACAGATACTGAAGAAAGGAAGAGAGAGTGGGAGTGTCAGAGAGAGAGAGAGAGAGAGAGAGGGAAGGGGAAAGTGGGGGGGGGGGGGGATAGTGGGGGGGAGGGGGAGAAATAGAAAGGGAGAGAGTGGGATTGTGAGAGAGAAAAAGGGAGTGAGAGAGAGGGAGGGGGAGAGAGAAAGTGAGTGTGAGAGAGGGAGGGGTAGAGTGGGGTGGAGAAGAGAGGGAGAGAGAGAGGGAGGGAGAGAGGGAGAATCAGAGAGAGAGAGACAGGGGAGAGAGATGGGGGGAAGAGATAGAGAGACAGGGAAGAGAGAGAGACACGGGGAGAGAGATGGGGGGAAGAGAGAGACACTGGGAGAGAGAGAGGGGAAGAGAAAGAGACAGTTGGGAGAGAGAGAGGGGAAGAGAGAGAGACAGCGGGGGAGAGAGAGACAGCAGGGAGAAAGAGAGATGGGGAAGAGAGAGAGATGGGGAGAGAGAGGCAGAGGGAGAAAGAGACAGGGGAAGAGAGAGAGAGAGAGAGAGAGAGAGAGAGATGGGGGGAAGAGTGTGTCACAGGAGACCAGGAATTTACACCTTTATACCGGGATCATATCACTGAGAAAAACCAAGAAATAAAACAAATTGTCATGTATTACGTTGAAACAGACGTACACACAGAGAATTACAATAAACAAGAGAAAACACACTTACTGGGGGTCTGGGCTACAAAACTAACCTTTCCTAGTTGCAATAGCACAGAGAACAAAGTCTTTACAAAGTCCTTTAGATGACCGGGACTAAGCCCGAAAAGTCCTGGAACTGAACTCGGCTTGCAGTTCCTGACGCCACCGCTCTTGCCACTCTAGAGGTGCTGAAATCCCTTGACCGGGAGCGAGTACCAAACGTCCTGGTACTCTTTTCGGCTTGTAGTTCCATCCGCGACCGCTACGAAGTATTCTGAGAACGTGGCCCCGAAAGTGGGACTTAGAAAAATTCTCACAAAAAAGGGACGCAAAAGAGAAACAACAGCAACAAAATGAGTATAACATAATAGAATTTTATATATGTAAAAATGTAACAAAATACACTTACATAAAAGGTGGATCACAATGTGATCCTATCATCCAAAAGTCCACTGAGGATCGTGCTGCGTTAACCGGAAACCCCGCCATCATACGAAGTCCCAGATGAAAAAAGGGCAAAGTCCAGCTCAAAGAGTGATAATAAAATGCCAGGTACAACTTTCGGTCGGCGTCCTCGTGGCGTTTGGATGGCAGCTTCCGCGTCCGTCTTCACTGGCATCACGTGGCTGCGTATGACCTCATCACAACGCGTTTTGTGTCAGAGCAACACTTCATCAGGGAAATGGTCCTGTGCTCCCCAGGCTCACGTTAAATACAAGAGCTACTGTATGTAATGACTTAACCTATGGGGATCTTACCGGATAATTTAGTCATAGCCGTCCAATTAGCATTTGCCTAATAGTATCACCGCCCAACAATAGGGCGAAAAAAAGGGTCTATTTTCAAAAAGATCAAAACAGCAGATCTGATAACAGTAGAAAAGATAAATATGAAAAGAGACCTCCACATGTGAGAAGAGGTGAGGTAGAAGATATACAACAAGCTAAGAAACATATTAGTGTGAGAGACAATAATATCCCTCTTCTATCTAATTATTTTCAGGTTCTGAGTGAATATGTGTCCAGTGCTCCCGAATCCTCTACTCCCCCAGTCCCCTCTACTCCATCTGGACAGGAGAAGGATTTTCACAAACTTTGAGGTGTAATTCCAAAAAATAAACCACTGTTATCGTAGTCTCCAGATCCAATTCCATGGTTGAGAGGAGGGCGAAACAAGAGAAATACAGGGGGAGCAGAGGTACTGTAAGGGAACAAAAACAAAACAATACCCCAAAGAGGGAAACCATAAAAAAATCATGGTATACCATCAGAGGAGGTAGAACAGTCTATCCAAGTTATAGGAGATGTATACACACCATCAGTGACCATTAGAGAATTTCCTACAGATAATACTGATATGGGAATCACATATTTACATGCATCCAAATATTGCTGTTGGTATCAATTTAAGACCAAATGCAAAATGGGAGAATTGTACATTTTTGGGTCTAGGAATTACCACCGATATTTATTCTTATTAAAGATATTTTATTGATAATTTATAGTATTTCTAATTATACATTTGTATCTTAATTAATTGTTTGTTTATTGTTTGCTTCATATTTTATTATTCATTGTTGTTATGTGTTTGTTCTTTCATTTATATATATATATATTTTTTGTTTGTTTGTTTGTTTGTTTTGTTTAGTATGTTTTAGTCTGGGTAATGTACTGTCAATGTGTTTTATGGTTTTACGATCAGTTTGTTTAGCCTATTGGTAGGCAGTGATGTAATTGTGTTATGCTAAATGGACGGCTTACAGCAAATTATCCGGTTTTGATCCCTATTGGCTAAGATATGATCTAGCCTTGGTACTTAAACAGTGCCTAGAGATCACAAGACCAACCCCCTGATGAAGTGTCATTCCGACACGAAACGCGTTGTGTGGTGAAGTCATACGCAGTAACGTGACGCCCGTGACGACGGACATCCGGAAGCTGCCGTCCAAGTAGACACCACGAGGACTCAGACTGAAAGCTGGATCTAGCTGCTGATTACCATCTTTATAGCTGGACTATTCCCTTTAATAACTGGAGACGTTGAGACCGCGGGGCTTCTGGTTGACGGAGCCCGACCCTCTGTGGATATGCGGATAATAGGATCATTCTGATCAACCTCTTTTAATGTGAGTGTTATATGTTCCATTTTTTTTTTTGTTTCAAACATTTTTATTGTTTTCTGACAGGGGTACATTCACATCACATGGTTGTTTATAGACAGTAAACTTAATTAACATATACATTTAAAAGTGAACAACCCGAAGCATCTCAAGGTTGATTGATCGAGAAGAGGCGATCTGCCCCTAGTATTTTGTAACCTCCTATGCATTTAGATTCTACTATGTAGATCCCGTCCGGGAGAATTAACAGTTTTAGGAGGATCTTAGATCAAACCCCTTATATTAGTACTGTAAAGGATAGGCAGAGAGAGAGAGGGGGAGAAGAGAGAAGAACAGAAGAAGGGGGGAGAGAGGGGATAGGAACGGGGAGAGCTAAGGGAAGGGGTGTAGTTGTCCTCCCCTCCACCTTGTCAAAAGACCCTGAGTAGACATGAACTCCCCCTTAGAGGGGTTAGTGGTCTAATGCAGAGTCCAACTGAAGCATCCATATCTCATTTTTAATCTCTTTAATTATAAGGCCCAAACTTTCTCATATTGTACTATATTCTGTTTCAGGAGCGCCGATAGGTATTCCATAAGCTTGACCTCGCTTACCTTGCGAAGGACCATTTGCTCCATTTTTGACATATAAATTATATTGCGATATACTAATTGAGTTATTGTTATCTCTCTTTTTGCACCTTTTTTTGTTTTTATGCGACTTGTACTGCCCATGCGCGATCATAATCAATATGGCGGCGCCCTGCAATGGGTGCCGCTGCAGACCTCCGGCGACCCGGTCACCTCTCTGACTGCCGCAATGCCCCCGCACCCACCGTACTTACCGGTTCACCTCCCAGGGCTCTCTCCCCAGCCTCCGCTGTCAGTTGCAGCTACAGCCGGAGGTAACTGGGACAAGGGGATCCAGGGGGGACCCTGCTATATATATATAGCAGGGTATATTCCCTATGGGTATAAGTGACGGTGACACCCTGCGGTGACTGTGTGTATACAGTAGGGTTAGAGAGCAGCTAGAGGGAGGAGTTATAGGGAGTGGTTATATGGCACAACAGGAGGAGTTATAGGGAGCGGCTGTATGGAGCAATTGGAGGAGTTTTAGGGATGAATAGGAGAAGTTAGATCATTTGGACTTCCCAATGTAATTAATACGAGTTTCTCTCATAGTAAGAGGAATCACATGACTCGGGATCTCCCTCACACGGAAAGAAAAAGTATGGAGCGCCATCTTTTCCACGGTACGGGTGCCTCCGTGGTTGAGGCCATTTGTAGTCAGAACTTTGACCCTCGTGTGTGCAATGAACACCGGACAGTGTAATGCCAGGGATGCTAATGTGACGGGGAGGAAGGGGTTAATACCTGATTTGCTATGCATTACTGTGGTTGCTCTGTCCCAGCCATTTTTATTCCCCATGTGCAGGCCATTCCCTGCCTGCGAGGGTAAAAGACAAGATGCATTGCTTGCCATACCCTCTAACTGACACATGATGGCAGTCTAGAAGCCGGCATTTCAATGAAAAATACTAATTCTAGAACGAAAGCACCCAGAAACCTGATTTTTGAGATGCAAATACAGTGTAAAAATTATATTTATGTGCAGATAGTGGTTCAGTTATAACACAAACGTAACATGTTGTTTAATAAAGTGGGTAAAAACTCCAGATCTTAAATGTAAGGCAGGAGCTATTTCTTCTAAGTCCAAGCAGGAATTCCGTGGACATCCAGCTGTGATATGGGTGAATGAGCTGGGGCTATTTTTATGACCAAGCCTCAAAGGGCTCTCAATGGACTGTAGTTATTTTTATGACGGAGCCTCAAAAGGCTCTCACAGATTTAGAGTCCCCCTGTCTAAAAGAGTGTCAGTTATGAAAAAACCAAGATACCCATAATGTATACAGTACTTGCATACTGATGCGCAGCAGATGTCAGGCTAGTGGCATTTATTGGTCAAAAATCAGATGGAGCGGCACCAAGTTATGGGTGTAGCCCAGGTATGCTAAGTGGCATGGGCGTCAACCTGACCCATGCGCCCTGCCCACCGGACAGCCCTTTTGACCGGTCTTATGAACTGTGGGTAACTTGGCTATTCGTGAGTTTTTTTGTTCCCACGAGGGGATTGGATCCACATGTTAAAGATAGCTTTGGGCGGTCTATAACTGTGGCTGCCCAGGTATCCCCAGTGTGATTCCTGAATTTTAATCCATGATGTAAAGATGCAAGACTTTGTTCCAGCCCAGCAGCAACCAGTCCAGGAGTGAAGGGGTTAATAACAACATAACCACAGGACTTTTAAAACCAAGGTTGCATTTCTGGCGCTTGCAAGCAAAGGACAATTTATTTAGTTCCAAGGACAATTTATTTAGTTCCCTTATTCCAGTAAGTGTTGTTTTCAAGTGTATTCTGCAGATGTCGTGTGTTTGTCTATAAGAAATAAATCACAATTTATTTGCAACTTGTTCTGTTCAATCAAGTACCCAGAAATATAAATGTTTGATAAAAGTTGGGGTCATCGTGACAGGCTTTTAAAACACAACTGGTCCGTGGTAGCGGTGGGATAGTTTTAAAAGCCTGTCACGATGACACCAACTTTTATCAACACATTCAAAAATCAGGGTTCTGGGTGCTTTCGTTCTAGAATTAGTATTTCTCATTGAAATGCCGGCTTCTAGACTGCCATCATGTGTCGGTTAGAGGGTATGGCAAGCAATGCATCTTGTCTTTTACCCTCGCAGGCAGGGAATGGCCCGCAAATGGGGAATAAAAATGGCTGGGACAGGGCAACAACACAGTAATGCATAGCAAATCCGGTATTAACCCCTTCCTCCCCGTCACAACTCTTGACTGCATCTGTATGCTATGAAGCAACCCTTTTCGCCGCCGGTAGAGTCCTATATTGCCGGTATGGAAGGAGTACCTCCTTGTGAATTGGAGCAGATTAAGGACAATGTTTCTCATGTTCCTATAGAGACTGTTTTGCCTGAACCAGAAATTGTATTCCACACTCAGGCACAATTTGCTGTTGGAAAAAAACTTTATTCATGATTCCTATAACAAGAAAAGAAAAGTGCTCAAAAAACTGCACACTAGTACAGTACAGTGCATAAGGCAAAAGCGTGTGACTTATTTTACCTTCAAAGATGACGATGCATCCTGGTCCATGCCTAGAGATGGCACCCCACACATGCATCTTCACTGGGTGTTTTGGACGCGGCTTCATAGATATGCGACCTTTTTAGTGGAATGCAAAGGTGGCAAATCTCTCCAGCGAAACAGTAGACTCTTCAGTGAAGATGCAATCCTGGAAAGTTTCTCCACTGTCGATCCATGCCTGGGCCTGGACCACTCTCTTGATCTTGTTAACGTCCCTTATCATAGGGTACGCTCTGTAATGACAAGGAATAATTTTATAGGTACAGTACAGTTTCTTAAACAACACTTTAACCTCCTGTACTGTCCAGTACTAACCTCACACGTCCATATTTCCATCCAATTCTGCGTCTCATCTTCTTTATGCTTGTCTCAGATACAGTGAGATTGTGATTTTGCTGCAGAGTGTATTTGACCCTTAAGGCACTCTTCTCATTATTCTCTTCACTTATTTTGTCGACCAGAAGAGTTGTCTCCCTACAGTGTACAGAAAAACAACAATCCGGTAAGTTACAGTGCAGTAGGCCACAAGTACAGCACATCATTTACAGTAAAAATAGTATAAAATTAGATAGATCTATACTATATAGTTCTATTAATATGCAGCAATATAAACAATAATAGATATACTGTATTATATACTGTAGGTATATACATATACCGAAATAACTATAAAATTAGATAGATCTATACTATATAGTTATATTAATATAAATATAAATATAAATAAATATACTTACGCATTAGTTACCGTTGGTGTCCTCGTGCGTTGTTTGGTTTTTCCGTGTGCATGATAGCACACGGTGGTTGATGGCACAACGAGGCCAGAAGCAGCTAACCAGCGTTGGATATCTGCAATTCGTTGTCCTCTCGTGTACATCTCCTTAATTCTCATGCTAAGATCCTTTGAAATCTTTTTAACAGGCATTGCTGCGAGTAGAAAGAAATACAAGCACAAGAATGTATATTCGATGTTTAGTCGATGTGTATTCAATGTGCAGTGAATCCACAAAATGGATGGTGTATTTATACGTTAATGACTCACATTAGAGTACGCCCACTTTTAACACATGTACCTCGTCGCCATGCATAAAAGGTTACACACTTTGCTTAGCCCACCACTCGATGATCTGTATCTGAACTTGCCCTTGTCCAGATACTGCATTGTGCCATCTGCTTCCATGGATCAACTCCGATTCTAAGGATGCAGGGAGCCACTCGCCTCTGCTGTGCCTATCACACAGAAAAAGCGAAAGGCGGCAGCCGTTTCCAAGCCAAGGCCAAAGCGACAGGCTAGGGCTAATAAAGAAAACCTTCTGCTGACCCCAAAAGCTAAGGGTTTTAAAACACGTAAGCCTTATTATGTCAAGAAGAAATTCGGTGATGTACACTCAAGGCAAAACAAATGGCAGCCAACCCATCGAACCCGCAGGCCACTTCCTTGATTACGCTTCGACGTATCTGCCGCTGCTCTCCCGTAAATCTACAGCCCATCTTCTCCACTACTCTTCGACGACGCTGCTGCCGCTCTCCCGAAAACCCACAGCCCATCTTCTCCACTGCTCTTCGATGACGCTGATACTGGTGTCTCTGAAATCCACGGGTCACTTTCTCCATTACGCTTAGACGACTCTGCCGCTTCTCGCCCGGAAATCCACAGGTCGCTTTCTCCATCCCTCTTTGACGACGCTGCCGCTTCTCTCCAGGGAACCCCCATCTCATCCTCCATAGCACCCATCAACCCAGATGTCCACAGCACGCCATGCACAAGAACCAGCTCGTTAGACCGCATGCTGAATGGGTTAAGTGTGGATATCCCCGGGAACTCTACTATGCTGGTAAGGATAGATCTGCTTTTAGAGACCATGCTAAATATGGATCAACGGATGGAGAAGATAAATCAACGGGTGGAGAAGATGGATCGAGAAGATAGAGACTGACATAGCGGGGATACATAATTTGCTCGGTGTTCATGCCCCTGTATCCCCAACGCCAGAGCAGGAGGGTGGCATGGATGTGATGAATGGGACCTTCGACCGCCTTCCAACACCAAGCGCACCCCCTCCACCAGAAGAATTTGTGTACATGTATGCCGTTGAGGAGGAGGATTACATGACAACCCTGTCAAGACCAGGCCAGGAGACAACATGGCGACCAAGACAGGAGGAAAGCTTCCTCCTAGACAACCTACCCTCACCCGCCGCCACAAGCACACCCGCTCCCAGAACCCAACCTACATACTCTTGCATCGATACGGTGCCCGACATCATCCTGCGCAAGCTGCCACCGGCATTCAGGGAGTAGTATAGGGTGATGAGTGCTGGTTTACCCCAGAAGTATGGCATGTTAATTTTTAAGCACCACGTGTTCTACTTGGTGTACTGCTGGTGGGCCAAAAATGTCAACTACGAAGGAAATCACGAAAAAATGGCGCTTCCTGAAAATTTAAGAAGGACTATTGTGGAGGAATTGCGGCGCTATTTTTCAATTTCAGATCCTTTAATGAAAATCGTTCAAGACTCCATTAATGGCATTTTGCGCCATACAAGGCATCGGCCCTGGAAGGACAATCTGGTGGGGATTGAATTTGCGTGACTGTTCAACTGTTGTTAATTTTTTGACTTGTTGCGTGTTTTAACTTGTATTAATAAAGAAATGTTTTTACTTACTGTACACAAGACCTGCACAATTCCAGTCCTCGAGGGCCGCAAACAGGCCCAGAGAGGTAATACCGGTATACACATACACGCCCAGAGAGGTAATACTGGTATACACATACATGTCCAGAGAGGTAATACCGGTATACACATACATGTCCAGAGAGGTAATACCGGTATACACATACACGTCCAGGGAGGTAATACCGGTATACACATACACGCCCAGAGAGACAATACTAGTAAACACATACATGTCCAGTATTGCCTCTCATTTTATACTGGACAGCGTCCAAATACAGGACAGTCCAGTTCAATACTAGACACCTGGCAACCCTAGTGACACATATACGCCTAAAGAATACGCAACTGGTTTTAGTGTGCTATTCCGACTGCAGCACTTCATTACGTTCATGGCAGGGGTGTAATGAAGATAAAAATAAATAAAACTCGATTTCCTTATTGACCAATCCCCCACTTTATGTGGGAACTCCCTGCTTCGTAGTTGAAGTAGTGGCTCAGTGAGCTCTGACGATTGAAGCAGGGCAAACCTGGTTCAAATCCAGGTGTCGGCTTCTTGTGACCTTGAGCGAGTCACTTTATCTCTCAGTGCCTCAGGCACCAAAAACATAGATATGTAAAATACATAGGGCAGGCACTCGCATAGGCACTGCATATACTGTCAGTAACAAGTAACAAATATTATTATTACGGGTTAAAAAAAAAGAATATTTGTTTTATTAGAAATCATTTTATCCAGATCACCCCTACCGTCCCTATGCATTGTTTTTGGAATTCTTTTTTTTACATGAAAATTCATCGGGTTAAACGTTAGTTTTTCGTGTAATACATTTCTGCTAAAAAAATGGTTAAAATTAATCTCTTATAAAATGATACACGATAGGCACTCTACAAAAAGTATGTTACAGGCAGTCCTCGTTTTACAACGCTTCGTTTTACAACGAATGGCTTATCCAACGCTATGCAATGCATACCTATGTTCATTTTTACAACGCCAAAACAGCTTATCCAACGCTCTTACGATGCTTTGCAAAGTTGTTTATGTGTATATAATATATATATATTATATAATATTATATTATACTATATATTATATTATTATATTATATATTATGTTATATTATATATATAATACAGTATATACACTATATAATTTATGTGTGTGCTGCATATATTATTGCCTGCGTAAAATATTTGGTGTATTTTAGTGTTAAAAATGCCTTCAGGAACGGAACCTTTCATTTAAACAGTGTTCCTATGGGAAAGCGTGTTTCGCTTTACAACGTTTCGCTATCCAACGCCATTTTGAGTAACGCATTGTGTCGGATAACCGAGGAACGCCTGTATTGGCATTTTGTTGGGCTATTAGTGAGATGTGTGTTTTTGTTTGATGGGGAAAAAAAGAAAAATTACTCCTTTAATGAATTTGTGTAAGGATATTAAGACTTTTTTTTTTTTAAACAGCTCTGTTTTCTGTTAAATGCTCATATAGAAAGTGTAAGTAATTTAGAAGCAGGAAGCGTGCTGTTCTACTTCACTGAGTGAGAAAGGAAATAACAACAAGGACATTTGGCTTAAGGTTCATTTATTTCTCGTTTTAGGAAACAATGTCTATTTAAAATAAATGAAGGCTTGAGGGCAAATGCCTTGTTTTACACTGTTTAAAATAGAGGTTGGGCAGTGCATGTATGAATAAATCATAATATGTGCTAAATTAGTGTGAAAACAGAGTTAGCGTCACAAATAATACAATACAGGCGTACCCCGCATTAACGTACGCAATGGGACCGGAGCATGTATGTAAAGCGAAAATGTACTTAAAGTGAAGCACTACCTTTTCCCCCACTTATCGATGCATGTACTGTACTGCAATCGTTATATACGTGCATAACTGATGTAAATAACGCATGTGTAACAGGCTCTATAGCCTCCCTGCTTGCGCACAGCTTCGGTGCAGGTAGGGAACCGGTATTGCTGTTCAGGACGTGCTGACAGGCGCATGCGTGAGCTGCCGTTTGCCTATTGGGCGATCGTTTGCCTATTGGGCGATATGTACTTACTCGCGAGTGTACTTAAAGTGAGTGTACTTAAAGCGGGGTATGCCTGTACAATAAATGCAATTAATACAGTGCAATTAAACTAATAGTCCCATGTGTTGAAGTCCAATAAGCTGCCTAAAAAGTCACGCTGGCTGTCTGACAATCAGTTGGAATAGCTGCAAACAAAACAGGCCTTTCTGGCGCTTGGACAACAGAGTAAATAAAGTTCCTTTCAGGAGTGTCTTAATTCCTTTGGACCAGCTGCAGATCTTGATACCTCAAGAGACAGGAGACAAGAGAAACATAGAACATGTCAGATAATGATATCTGATGAACAGGGTAAACGACAGAGGATGCTGAATAGTATAAAATGTAATAATACTGCCAATAGAATCAATAAAAAGACTGTATAACACAATCTACCATAAAAGATACACTTATACACTCGTACGTATATATATATGCTTGGACTTCAATCCATATGACAATATATAGTGCACGCAAGTATGACACTTCTTTCCTCCGTCGCATGGAAAAATTGAAATCATACTTACAGCAAGTAAGTAGGACAAAAGCCTTAGTTAGTGGTATTTCACCAGCGCTCCTGGTTCAGGATCTATCCGTGGGGTGAAATATAAGAGAGATGAGACACTGCTCAAACAATAATGTCAAATGATGTAAAGTAAGCCTGGTGCACAGGGAAAAAATCTAGAGTTAACAAAAAAGTGACAGAGGTCACGGCAGTCCCCTATAAGTTGCACTCTGGCAAAGTGATAGGATACCTAGCTTATTTGAAGGACACACATGGCGAGTAATGTGTTATGGTAAAGCTAAACCCTAAAAGTGTCACGTTGAAGACACAACAATTTAACTAATCCTAACAAATCTGGTGGTGAAGCTTGAATTTCTCAGGGGAGCGAAGGAGTCATGAAAAATAAAAATAAAATAAATATGGTGCAATATGTTAAACACAAATATATAGTGCTATAGAAATTTCTATATTTATATAGCACTATATATTTGTGTTTAACATATTGCACTATATTTGTTTTATTTTTATTTTTCATGACTCCTTCGCTCCCCTGAGAAATTCAAGCTTCGGTATCTATATAGACTTGAAAACAGTCTATCTCCAAGGGTTGAGAGAAGTAGTCTCATATTTACCACTGTTGTTGAATTTATTAACTTTTTTTCATCACAACTTCACAGTTTATTATTCTTATCACTGGTTTTATTTGTTTTTTTTCACTTGACACATATTTGGGTATAGTTAGATCGCCATCTAGTGTTATGTATATGTATCTGGTGGTGAGTCAGTAGTATCACTCAACAATAATTATTAACAGACCTATGTACAGATCTATAACGCACAGAAAGGTTAAATGCCAAAAAGATATAGGTATCCTCAGTAGGGACCTAGGTCCCAGATGGTAAAAACGTAATTAGAGGATACAAAATCCACTAAAAGACTAATGTCTAAACAGTGATGAAGGATCAAATGAATAATGTGTAATATAATCCAACTGAAATGACCATATGTATCCACAGAGATGTCTGATAGCCAAAATTATAATAGTGACATCCACAGATAAAATCAAAAAATAAAAAAACTTTAATCAACCAAATTACCGCCGAAAAGCAGGTTACATAAATATAAACGATGTGTACAATGTTAAAATACCCCTGTAAGGGGAGCGGGTAGGAGAAGGGTAGCAACAATGTGTATAGGGAAAAACATAATGATGGTGGTATATATAATACTAGCTTTTGTACCCGGCTTCGCCCGGGGAATGTAATATTGAATACATGGGCCCGCCCCCACTCCTCCCCCTCCCCCCCTTCCCCCACCCCCACCCCTCCCCCTCCGCTGGCGGCACATCTCCCCGGCGCCCCCCTTCCCCCCCGCCCGGCTGCAAATCTCCCTGCCCCCCCCCTGCTGCTGGATGTATATGTGTGTGTGTCTCCGGCCCCTCCTCCTCCCCCCCCTGCTGGCGGCACGTTTCCCCGCACTGCTGTGGCATATCCCCTCACTGCCAAATCTGCGGCCGAATGGATATGATTTCTACTAATACCACAGGGTCCCATATAGGACGACTAATTACATTGAGAATCCATATCACAGAGTGGCCTAATGATGAAATTAAATAGTACCTTGGTAAGTCTAAATGAACGAAGTATAAATAAAACCTTCGTTCATACCATTAGGTGCAAGTGTTCCTAAGGTATGAATCCACCTACACTCCCTCTGTAGTAATTTACGTTCCCAGTCTCCGCGTCTGTTACCCCCATGCTCATTATTCACATGCCTGGCAACAGGCCAGTTCCTGCGCTTACGACGCAATTGTTCAAGTATCAATGAATTTAAGTCACAATCTGCCGATATGACAGATCGCTTTCTGGCACGGGGACACAGTAGAGGGACTGTCAAACGCGCATATCAAAATGCACTCCACACACATAGACCCCATCTTCTCTCACAAAAAAAAGAGACTGATTCCCCCCGTGGAGAAGACCATTAGATTCATTAGTACTTTTAATGAACAATGGGGACTCATACGGCAGAGCCTTCAAAAACATTGGCACATTTTAATCCAAGATAGTGATTTATCCTGAAGTCCTCACCGAATATGGTGAGTAGACGTTCATGTAATCTGAAAGACCGCCTCGTCCAGAGTCATTTCATGGAGAGTAGCAAGCGGACGTGGTTGGGTCCGAAACCCATCGGGTTCTACACCTGTGGCCAATGCAAGGCATGTTCATCGATGACGGTCACCAAGGAATTTACAGATATGCATGGTACATTCCCCTTTCAGATTAAAACATTCATTAACTGCCTGACAACGGGTGTAATTTACCAGATCGTGTGTATATGTAAGTCAACTCAACAAGAGTAAACAAAGGACAGCACTCAGTGGAAGATGAAAAAACCTGTATTCAAAGTAGACAGCAGCACAAACAAGACTAACGTTTCGGTCCTCAAAGGGACCTTCCTCAGAGCATGGCTTTAGACTACTGGCCGTGGAAACCTTATATACCCCCTAAAACCCACACCTAAGTGACCATCAGCTACTCTGATTGGTTATGCAAAAATGACCCATGATCAACCCCTCATGATCTGCCGTCGCACTAAAGCTGTCATAGCCTTAGCAGGAAAAGCAGCAGAGAACTGAAAAAGTAAACAGAGCTATATCAGTCCACATGTAGGGAATTTGCATCCCTGGTAGCCATGTTGACTAGTTCTTGGTAGCCGCGACGCCGTCCTGCAAGACAGGGGAATTCATAGCGCTCCCCAATGCGCATGTGCAGTCTCCTCGGAGTCAGTATAAGCACCACAACACATCTGGTAATGAGAAAGTTATCATAGGATCCTTTATCTTTAGCATAAATTCTGCAGCAAGCAGTCATTGACGCAGCATATCAGGAACAGTCCAAGAATGGCAAGGCTGATGCTCTTGTGTATGGAGTCATGTAAGAAACAATACATTGGAAAAACTCATAGACCCCTTAAAATTATGGTTCTCGAACATCTGGGTTCAACACGCAACCACCGCGACACACCTGTTGCCAGGCATGTGAATAATGAGCATGGGGGTAACATCCATGTCCTTAGCTTCATAGGCATAGAACATGTTCTGTGGGGCCCCAGACGCGGGGACTGGGAACGTAAATTACTGCAGAGGGAGTGTAGGTGGATTCATACCTTAGGAACACTTGCACCTAATGGTATGAACGGAGGTTTTATTTATACTTCGTTCATTTAGCTTACCATGGTACTATTTTATTTCATCATTAGGCCACTCTGTGATATGGATTCTCAATGTAATTAGTCGTCCTATATGGGACCCTGTGGTATTAGTAGAACCCATACCCTTTGTGCCAGTTAATAGACTGTGCCTATGGTGAGCTATTCAATGATACCCACTCCCCCTGCATGTACACATACAAAAGTATAGTCATGCATATATGTGTATATGTATCTATTATGTGTGTATATGCCTTTAATTACATCTGCCACGGAATGATGACCCTTTGGGGTGATACACATATAAGTACATGTGTATGTATATGCATGTATGCTGGAGCTCTGCAGTCATGTACTGTGCAGATTATAGGTGTATATGGATGTGGTAGTTCACACAATTCTATGCACCTCATGTTATTTATTTATTTAATTCATTTCTTTTCTTTTAATTTCTTAAGTGTGCATGCAGGCTGGCAGATCATTACACAGCAGCAGCATGCACACGGATTGGACACTCTTTTCCAGCCCCTTTTGTAGCCATATATATAAGAAGTGCACAGACACCCACAGTAATAACTCCTCCCCCAACCCCTGATGAAGTGTGAAGCGTCACACGAAACGCGCGTTGGGGCGTGACGTCGCTAGTGGGCGTCCGAGAGCGGGATCTCACGTGGAGCTGAGCAGACCCTGTTCGGAAATACTACAGCTCGGTTGCAGCCCTAGGAACACTGGGAGCACGGTTGTATACATCTTGTCTGTCTGTATCTGTTTGCTTGCCATTGATGTTGCTGATTCCTTAGGCACCATTAGACACTGGCTGTGGGTTGGGGCCATTTATGCTCCCCCATGACAGACATATCAGTATACCATCAGCTACATTCTGTTTACATGTAGTTACTTGTACAGTACACGCTCCTTTACCATACTGTGCAAATTGTTGACCTTACCAACAGGGCTATTTAGCTATTTGGTAGCCGCATTATGGATAATACTATATTATATATACCATCATTATGTTTTTCCCTATGTTGCCCTGGTTCCTAGCGAACACAGACCACTACTATGTGCTGTATAACCTGTAGGCTCACAGGGCCTAAGCCTCTTCCACGGAGAGCCTGGGGCACGCGCAATACTTGTTACTTGGTGCAGCGCCTCCACCTGCGACAGCTTCCGCCAGAGGGGAAGTGGTTCTTCGCAGGACCTTATATACATAAACACACACACACAGCAGTAAAACCAATTAACAAAACAAAGAGAATAACCCCTCCAAAAGCGCTAACCTACACTATGATAATAGGTGCTGACAATAATGTGCTAAACAATAATAAGTGCTAATGCAACATCAAAGTAAATAACAAGTGCTGTGAAACAAGCAGCTAGGTGACAATAATGACAGGTTATTCCAAACCTGATAATAAACAGTGTGCAAACAATAATAAAGTCCCCAGCGCTAAAGTCCAAGATACCG
>WSYH01002583.1:0-33257 GCA_036426205.1 Ascaphus truei
GGGTAGATCTGGTCGGACCTTTAGAACCCTCTGCGAAGGGACATAAATTTATACTCGTTGTGGTAGATTATGCCACCAGGTATCCTGAGGCCTTCCCTCTGAGATCAGCCACTGCTAAACAGGTTGCTCACAGGCTGTTAGAACTGTTTTCTAGGGTAGGACTTCCCCAAGTAATGTTAACTGACCAGGGAACACATTTCATGGCAACGTTAATGCAGGATGTCCTGAAGTTATTGGAGGTAAAATCCGTCCGGACCTCGGTCTACCATCCTCAGACTGATAGATTGGTAGAGAGGTTTAACCGTACTTTAAAAAATATGCTTAGGAAGTTTGTGGATACTGAAAAGCGATCTTGGGATGAACTTCTCCCTTTCCTGTTGTTTGCGGTACGAGAAGTTCCCCAATCATCCACAGGCTTCTCCCCGTTTGAGCTCCTATATGGACGCCAACCTCGG
The DNA here is from genome assembly GCA_036426205.1 of Ascaphus truei. Classification (NCBI taxonomy): domain Eukaryota; kingdom Metazoa; phylum Chordata; class Amphibia; order Anura; family Ascaphidae; genus Ascaphus; species Ascaphus truei. Next base: position 456 of record WSYH01002583.1, read on the forward strand.
GGTATTCTCGACCTACTGAAGGAATCCTGGGAGGAGGAGCCCTCCCCCTCCAAGAATACCCTTCAGTATGTCATAGACCTTAGAAACCGCCTAGACAAGATAGGTCGGTTTGCGAAGGAAAACCTCAAATCTGCTCAAGAACGTCAAGAGAGGCAGTACAACCAAAATGCTCGCTTGAGGGTCTTCCAACCTGGGGACCAAGTGATGCTACTACTACCGACATCAGAAAGTAAACTCCTTGCGAAGTGGCAGGGTCCTTTCCAAGTTCTCCGCCGCACCGGGGAGGTGAACTATGAGATCTCTTAACCAGGGTCCAGGAAGGGCAAACAAATCTACCACGTGAACCTCCTGAAACCCTGGAAAACGATGAGATCGCTGTTCATTCACCCTCGGGAAGGAGAGACGGATTTGGGTCCAAAGCTTCCAAAGGGTAGTACGTACACTGACCATCAGGTTCCCATGGGAGAGCAGTTAACAACGGAACAAAGGTCAGACCTACTTGATGTATGTGACCAGTTCTCAGATGTTTTTTCTGAGCTGCCAGGGCAGACTGATTTAGTGTCCCATAAGATTGAGACAGAACCTGGCGTAAAAGTACGGTCCCGTCCCTCTAGATTGCCAGAGGGCCGAAAAGACCTGGGAGAGAGGGAGATAATAGACATGTTGGAATTGGGCGTCATCGAGGAGTCCCACAGCGAATGGTGTAGCCCTATCGTGTTGGTCCCTAAACCAGATGGGAAGGTGAGGTTTTGCGTAGATCTGCGAAAGGTAAATGCTGTATCCAGATTTGATGCATATCCAATGCCTAGGGTGGATGAATTGCTTGATTCGCTTGGTAAAGCAGAGTATATCTCCACCCTAGATCTCACGAAAGGATATTGGCAGATACCTCTAGCGGAAGAATCCAAATGCAAAACTGCCTTCGCCACCCCTCTCGGTTTTTACCAATTCGTCACTATGCCATTTGGGTTACATGGGGCTCCAGCCACGTTCCAAAGGTTAATGGACAAGGTACTACGACCCCATAGGGCATATGCCGCGGCCTACTTGGATGACATTGTCATCTATAGCAGACACTGGCAGTCTCATATAAAAAGGTTAAGGACAGTCCTAACGTCCTTAAGAGAAGCAGGGCTCACTGCAAATCCAAAAAAATGTGCCCTGGGTAAATCTACTACAAAGTACTTGGGCTATGCCGTTGGGGGAGGGATAGTAAGGCCACTAGCTAGCAAGGTGGCCGCCATAAAGGAAGTCCCCACCCCACAGACAAAGACACAGGTCCGCTCCCTTTTGGGGTTAGCAGGGTATTACCGGCGGTTTATCCCCAATTTTTCAGAAATTTCTGCACCCCTAACAGATCTGACAAAAAAGAGTGCCCCAACCCAAGTTAAATGGTCTTGGGAGTGCCAAGACGCCTTTGACATGCTAAAAAAGTGCCTGTCAGAGGGCCCCGCTCTTCGGAGCCCAGATTTTAAAGAGCCCTTCATCATCCAGACGGATGCCTCAAAGGTAGGACTGGGAGCAGTGCTGTCTCAGCAATTTGATGGTGTTGAACACCCCATACTGTTCATCAGCCGGAAGCTGTTCCCAAGGGAAGTGAGGTATTCCGTTATTGAGGAGTGCCTCGCTGTAAAATGGGCAATTGAGGCCTTGAGACATTATGTCGCCGGAGTACACTTCACTCTGGTCACTGACCATGCGCCATTGAAGTGGTTAAACACCATGAAGGACACAAATCCAAGGTTGACCAGGTGGTATATTGCCCTCCAACCCTTCTCATTTGATATTCAGCATAGACCTGGAAAGGACCATGGAAATGCTGATTTTTTGTCAAGGGAAGGAGTGGAGGGTCGGGCTTCAGCCGTGTGGGACACTAGCCACACACAAACAGGGGAGGTATGTGACAGAGTGAAGTCAACTCCTATCAGTTACGCCTGGGAGACATATGTCTGAGTGCTTCATCCAGCACTCATAAGGGTTAACTCAGGGGGAAATCAGGAAGTAAGCTGACACCCGAGAGCCAGAAAGGTAGAAAAGGATCTTGTTACCAGGAGTAGCTGGCTCTCTCAGACAAGAGCACATGGATAGGTGTGCTGCTAGCCAGAAGGATACAACACTACTTACTGCAGCCAAGTAAGATTTGTTTCATTTGTTTTCATGACTGCTTAAAAGACTCTGAAGGTTTGGTTATGGTTTAGCCAGCCCGCCTGCTAGATAGGTCTGCTGTGTTAGTCAGTTTTTCTCCCATCATGGAGCAGAATTTATTTTGTTAAAGGGACAGTGTACCCGCATGTTATGTTGCTGTGGAGAAATAAAGCCACTGAACGTTTTTATTTATCCTGAAACTACACGTGTGGACTGTTCCCTGACCTCGACTACAGGCCGTCCTGCCACAGGGACATAATATATTTTTGCCTTACTCTTCCTTTTGGCGGGGTGTCCCTTCCGCTTCTCCATAGTCTGGTAGTCCATCTCCTCCACCTGAGATGCTGTGGGGTCCTTTGGTGTGAGGTTCTCCTCTCCCTCTGCTCCCATCACCTCTGGCTCAATGTCTGCATTGTTTACAGACTCGTTATCCAAGTTCTCAGGGCTCGAGATGTCCTCAAGCATTGGAGCGTCCACTTGACGGGCTGCAGCGGCGATCGATCCCTCAGTCTCCACATCGTCCCTGGCTTCAGGGGCTTCCTCCTCCTCCTGGTTCCTTACTGCCTAGGCGCAGGTTTGCCTTGGGCACTGCCTCGACATGTGTCCCTCTTCCCCGCAGTCACATCTGGGGGTTACTTCGCAGTTAGCGGTGGTGTGGCCATCCTTCCCGCAGATCCTGTTCCTGCAGATGCTACCAGTCGTTCAACACTCTGGCTTGGTATGGCCATATTGAAAACAATTCCGACAGTACATCGGTTGTCCCGGGTAAGTTAAAAACCCACAGTTCTTAGCAATACTAAAGTTCTCCGAAGGTTGCATCACCCCTCCGATGCCTGATGGGTCATGTTTACATTGTACCCAAAACGTATTTTCCCCATTGGAGATGCCGTACGGGTTCTGCATCTCACTGCCCCCTCTGACCATGGTGCAGTAACTCTTGAAGAACATGAGGATGTGTTCCTTAGGTACAAAAGGATTGTACATATGCACTGTGATAGGTCTCTCCTCCATCATGAAGCACGGGATAGCTTTTATCCAACGGAGATTCTCACTCCCCAGACTTATCATTGGTCAGTTCGAATACCTTCAGGCAGTCGCGTTCTTGGTAGAAGGTTACATCGTACGTGCCCTATCTGGAAAAGTCCTGCAGGCAAAAGACCTTCACCGTATCCAGCTGGAACATCTCCCGCAGCAGTTTCTCCACAACGATACGAAGTCTGCTACGGCCCTGAGCCTCCTCCTCCATCTGGAAATGAATAGTATTCCTGAGACGCGGTCTGCTAGCCACCATGCTCGTCCTTCTTTCAGAGGTTTGGTGTGGCACCCTAATAGCAGCAGGCAGTTTAAGCCCCAAAGGGCGATGTGGCCAGCTGCCGGACCATCACTCTCGTCGGACCTATGACTCCAGACAGTTGATCTGAAGCCAAAAAGGCCGAGAAGCGCCCTTACTCACATACAGCTGTCACAATCTTTTGGGTTTCATTAGTGTGAGGTTGGTTATACCTGGCGTTAATATTTTAAGCCGGAATACGTCAGTTTAAACCACACATTATATGTTATGGTGTGTAAAAAAGTGACAAAAACCCTCCTACGTATAACATGCAGCAAATAAAAATATTACTGGCGAGAACATTCAGGTGCTTCCACTGCAGCACGGGATTCTGGGTAATGACAAATCTTTCGCTTCATATCCATTTTAACATGGGACCCCTATAAGCATATACATGCTGTATTACACAGCTTTCCAGCACAACCTGGGGTAAAGAAGTGCAGAGACGGTGAAACCTACCCTGAAGAAAGCAAAGCATGAAACTCCGGAGCTCGGAGTTTGGGCTAGAAAGCCCGGCCAGAGCAGACGACTTTCTAGCCATTCCAATAATAATTATCTCTCAAAACAAAAGCACTAGACAATATGCCCAAATGCACGTGAAAGCCCATGATAGCCTGGTTTATTGTGTATTAACTTGTCCACACCAAGAACAAAACAATTGAGGGAACAAGTCGGAACTAATGTGTTATTTTGCCTGTAGGGCTTTTGGTGGAGAACTAGGTGATGTCATATTACTAACCCATACAGTATTTGCAGACTGTGACGGGAGGGGGTAAGCAGGCTCTCAATTAAAGGTTAAGCCTGTTTTGGTTACCCCTGATCCGTGTATAAGAGTCCCAGAGAGTCAGCTCTTGGACCCAGTAACAATCACTGTGATATACTGTATGTATTAAAAGCATTTTTTGCGCTTTTCCCTTCCCGGGCATGCCAGCGAGCAGGGATCGGTAGGGTATGAGTTTCAATGGGGGTATTGTGGAGGAGCCGTTGACAGAATGTACCTAGGAGGTTGGGGTCCGGAGTTGTCGGATCCCCTATAAATGTACCCGGGAATCATGCCTGATTATTGGACGCATGTAGACATATTGTCCCGGCAATACCTCCCCTTGAAAACGCAAGCGCGACTCACCACTAGGGTACCCTGCTTCAGCATAGCCCAAAAAACTAAATGGGGCACAGGGATGACTAGGTATCCCTGTAGCTGAGGGAATCCCTAGGTTAAGGGGGATACCCCAGCTAGTGCCCAGGTGACCCAGAACCAGTGTAGGGTTTGTGGGTGCCCCAACGTATATAAGGTTGAGGGGAAACTCTGAGAGTCCAGACTGAGTCCAATGGAAAGTGTGTGGGGAATAAGGCAGATAGAAATAACAGTACAACATTTTTCCTTTCTGTCCCAATAGTACCCAGAGACTCAGCAGTGTAGTAAAATATACTTTAATAATGTAATGTGCTTTTTACATTCGGAACCGATGTCCAAACAGGCTGCCCGAGCTAACCCATAGGTGCCGGTAAGTCTGCTGGACATCGGAATTCAAAGCAGCCAGGGGAAGCCCAGAGGTGTGAATAGCATTTGGTCAGCGGGGAAAGTCGGAGTACAAGGTCCGGAGATCAATGGCAGTCCTTCAGGATGCCACTTGTTCTGCCAGACCTGGTGCAGCCTGCCCAGCGGGTGGCATTGGGATAGCCAGGGAGAGAGGTGGCAGACTTGCGCATGTCTCTTGGCTATTTCGAATTTCCCACTGACCCGGCTTTTCTACCCGGCTTGGCTCTGATTGGTTGCTAGGGAAAGTTCCCACGCGTTGATTGGCTGCTTAGTTTTGTGAATGAAACTCAGAATACTATAAGAATCGATGAGCGAATCAGATTCGTGTCCTGCAGTAGTAAGAGCGCAGGTGGGCTTCTCAAAGATGCTTCTGTGCGAATAGCAGAGTAACCGGTTTCGATTTTGAGCCAGAGAAGCCTGCCTGCCAGAGTCTAAGTCCCAACTTTTGCGCCCAAGTTCTCAGAAACAATCGTAGCGGACACGGCTGGGATCTTATGCCAATTTGAGTTCCAGGAGATTTGGACTAATTCGTGGTCAGGAGGGACCAAGTTCTCAGAAGAGAACGTAGCGGTGGCGTATGGAATTTTACGCCGATTTGGGTTCCAGGAGATTCCGGGCTGAGTCTCGGTCAGGGTAAAACTCTTCTATAGATTTCCCTGCACCTAGGAAAGTCTTGTTTTTAGGAAAGTCTTGTTTTTCGACCCCAGTCCCAAAGTAAGTGTGTCTTTGTCTGTATTTTGTTTATCATTGGTGTGTAAGCGAATTTATGCCGAATAAATTACAATTAATTTCATTTCCTTGTTTTGCTCAATGAATGATCCTGGTAAAAAGGTGTAAATAACCTGGTCTCCCGGGACACAGACTTTTCCTAAGTCTACTTGTCAGGTACGGCAACTTCTTAATATACTGGGTAATATTCCTTCATTTGCGTATAACGATATATATATATAAACAGGAGTGGCCAACTCCAGTCCTCAAGGGCCACCAACAGGTCTGGTTTTAAGGATATCGCTGCTTCGGCACAGAGACCGATTGAGCCATCTGTGCTGCAGCCGGGACTGATTGAGCCCCCTGTGCTGAAGCAGGGATATCCCTAATACCTGGCCTGTTGGTGGCCCTTGAGGACTGGAGTTGGCCACCCCCCGGGTTAGAAGGTAAGTTAATGAGTAATAGACTGATACAGCCAACGACTGAGCCACTGATGCTGTGCTGATGCAGGGATATCCTTAAAACCAGACCTGTTGGTGGCCCTTGAGGACTGCAGTTACAATCCATGCCAAACATTCCAGTTACCTGCACATATTTATTTTGTATTGTATTGTATGTCTTTATTTATATAGCGCCAATAGTGTACCCAGCGCTTCACAAAGAATACAGTACAGGGAATTATAATTATACAATAAGTGCAGCAAAATAAGACAATAGGAAAGGAAATCTCTGCCCCGAAGAGCTTACAATCTAAGAGGTTTAATGGGAAACTTACAGAGACAGCAGGTGAGGGAGTAAGTGCTGTAGATGGCAGTGCTTGGTCACATTTATGAAGGGGACATAACATATTTGGCACTAGGTGTCTGCATTAGGTAATGTTTTTCCAACTAATTCTTGTTACTGTATGTGTTGTGTAATTGATGTACTCTGTGAAGACACCGTAAATATATGTGTCATTCCGAATACAAAGAAAAGCACGCGTGGCCAAATGTTTTCGCAATATTGCGCCTACAGCGGCGTCCCATAAGGGTCAATGCGGCGTCCCAGCAGGGGTTCCTGGCCAGGAACCCCCGCTGTTAATCCGATGGGCCATTAGTCTGTCTGCAGAAATGTCACTGAAATGTTGCAGCATGTACCCAGCATGTACCCAGCATGTACCCAGCATGTACCTGGGTCTTGTTGGTGATTGCCCCAGATTTGTTTTAGAATACTCGTCGTCACTACAGTACTTGTTACTAAATGTGTGGGAGCAGGGACACGTCGATGTTTTTTTTTTTTTTAAAGTACATCCGAACTTACACAGACAAAAGTCAAACAAGGAATGTCCTCTCCGTCCTAAGATCACCAAAGGACCAGACACTTCTTATTAAAGCGCGTATCCATTTGCATCTTGAGTTCTGCAGAACATAAACAGGATTCTCGAGAAGCTGATGAAATAACATGAATCATTAGCCGCTCCTACCTTCCAGAGCATAGAGTTGCCAATGGAGAAAAAAGTGTTGAAAGTGAACAAACTTGTTCTGAACTACAAAGTCATAAATAAGGCAATGAATCCAAGTGCCCCACCTCACTTTGTGTTAGATCTCACCCAACACGCAAACGAGCCACCAGTGTCAGCCCGAAATCTGTCTGGTGGGAGTCCTTCAATACTAAGACTAGGAGGACAAAGGACCCAAGGAAACAATGGCTCAGGGTACGTACGATATACAGTATATAATAACAGGCTCGTCGTTTAAAAGGAATGCCATTTAAAGGATGGATGTGAGAAACTCAACATATACATGAACAGTCTTACCATTAGAAAATCAAGAGGCATTAAGGGTCACTTTTGAGTTTTAATAAATCTCCAAACTTCTCCCTGGTCTAATTCTAAAAAGGGGAGACACTTTTTCTAGACTGCCTCAGATTCCCACCATCGACGTTAGTAGAGATTGGAGACTCTCTGACTTGTAAGACGATACGGTCCCATACTGTGCAGAACAAGGTCACTGGTTCTCCTTAAGTGACTGCACCATGCTTCCCAGGTCAGGCAATTACCTGGCAATCATGTCTTACATGCAGTATGTTGACGTTAACTAAACTCCAGGGACTCAGGGTTATGAGTTTTGGAATATGCATAATACAGTATTGGTGTTAACACTGTTCAAAGTCATGCATCTGATTCATCTGCAAATGCCACATACACAACTTAATTACAATTGAAAAGATTTGCGGATGCTTTGATACTAATAGACTCCACGCTTTTATGTGAAGTTCAGTTATTCTACTAAAGGAGGAGATAAGTGGAATTACAAACTGGTATGAAAAAAAGCTGACACTCGAAGCCTTTCTATTCTGAAGATAGTGCAGAGTAATTCAGTATTAGGTGGTAACTTTTTTTATTTGGACTAACAATTGATATTTTAGTATGAGATCTGGGGAGTTCTCGGTCTTCCTCAGCACAGGCGATACTGGGTTACAGAGATTCCACGAGCTTAACACAGATGTAAAATCCAGTATAACACCCTAGGGCAGAGGAGGCAGAGAGAACAGTAACTAAAGAGACGGGGAAATACATGGATGAAAGGGACAGTGAGAATGAAGACCAAACCTCCATCAGCAGTGTGATGGAGGTGAGGTGCAGGGAGGGGGAGGGTTAAATTATTCTGGCCATAAAACTTCACTTAAACACCTCTCCCCATGTCTCTGCTTCCGTAGCAGTGGAGGTGGCTTTCTCAGACTTTCAAAGCAAGAACAACAACCATCTCCACCACACACAGGAGATTAGTGACCGCCGCCTTATCATCAGAAGAGGACAGCCTTTCTCTATCATCCTGCACTTCAAAACAGGAGCCTTCCACCAAGGGAAGGACAACATCGTCTTCATTACCGAAACAGGCAAGTGGCTGCAATTTGTCCTATTACTTCAGGGGAAATTGAAAGAGAAAGCCGTGTAAACATTTCTTTAAGAACAAAGCGCTGGTGGCAAATGTAGTTTCATGTGACCTCTTCGGTATTCTCAACACGCCGCTCTGGTCCTCCCTAATTATCATTCAATTACTGCCTTTATAAAAGGACCGTGGCCCGACGAGTCTTCTGGAACCAAAGTCATATTCCCGTTAACAAAGGGCTTAAATAAGAAGACCTGGACTGCAACGGTGGAGACCAATGGTCCGGACTCAATGGTAATCGCCATCATTCCTTCGGCCAACGCGATCATTGGAAGATATACTCTAAAGATCCAAGTTACCACTGGAAATAAGACCGCCTCCTACCAACTCGGAGAATTCATCTTACTTTTCAACCCTTGGTGTGCAGGTAACGTGAAACTATTTCTAACCTCACTTCCAGTAAGATCAATGAGACTCATTAGCGTTACACCGCAAAGGTTGTAATGTCTGGTTATAACAGTAAGGGCAGTTACAGTGTGGAATTCATTACCCATGGAGACTGTGATAGCAGATACAATAGGTATGTTAAAAAAAAAAGGGTGGGCATCTTTTTAGAAAGGAAAGGTATACAGGGATATACCAAATACGTAAGCTTGGGAAGGATGTTGATCCAGAGAGTAATCTGATTGCCAATTATTGGAGCCAGAAAGGAATTTATTTTTCTCCTTATGAGATATCATTAGATGATGTGTCACTAGGGTTTTGTGTTTGCCTTCCTCTGGATCAATATACTGTAAGTACGGATATAGGATAAGGTATCTGTTGTCTAAAGTTAGCATAGGTTGAACTTGATGGACGCTTGTATTTTTTCAACCTCATCTACTATGTAACTACAGTATGTAACCACAAAGGTTGTAACTCATTATCTCATGTTTTCACACTCAAGTTCAGTTGAAGGTCGCACAGTGATTTGGAATGTCATTGACTTTTTCCTGATAAAAAACCCTAGATTGGAAATTATCGTACACTGTCAAATTTGCTGAAAAGTCTATTTAAGTTATATTTCTAACGCCACCAAGAAAGAAATTGCATTTTTTTCCCCCAAAACACTACAATGGTTTAACAGCAAATACATCCCAATGGTGAGCACGTTCACACTCAGACAGGTGTGCAACCATGCCCTTCCCCATTATCTCTGAACATACAATGTTTCCGCTGCAGCCAGGGATTCTGGGAAATTACATGCAAGGAGAAGGAGAGGCTCAGTGAGTAAAGACACTGACTGGCACTGAGTTTGAAGCAGGGGAGCCTGGTTCAATTCCCAGTGTCGGCTCCTTGTGACCTTGGGCAAGTCACTTTATCTCCCTGTGCCTCAGGCACCAAAACCATAGATTGTAAGCTCCACGGGGCAGGGACTTGTGCCTGCAAAATGTCTCTGTAAAGCACTACGTAAAACTGGCAGCGCTATACTAGAACATGCTAATATTATTATAATTAATAAATGAGCGCACAGTGACACTCTTTAACCAAACTCTGAAATAAAAGATTTCTCTTTACTACGGTAACGAACCTGTAATTCTCTCGCCTCAACGTGACAGATGACGACGTGTATCTCGGAGATGACGCCCAGAGGAACGAGTATGTGATAAATGATTACGGGCTTATTTACCAAGGCAACGCGAAACATATTAAACCCAGCCCATGGAATTTGGGACAGGTAATATATACATTTCAAAGAGTTACAGACGTAGTGACCTTCCTACGCTGTTACTAATGCCCAGCTTTCACATGCTTACTTCTAGTTCCAAGATGACATTGTGGATATCTGCCTAAAGATGTTGGACAAGAATGTTAAGTTCCTAAAGGACGCATTTAAAGATTTATCTCACAGAAATGATCCTGTGTATGTCAGCCGGATCGTCTGTGCCATGGTGCGTATATCATTTCATTTTGTTATCAAATAAAGGTTTCCACAAAAAAAGGGCATTTTCAGAGCCGTCGTTATTGTTAAGTCTGGAGGTGAGATCGATGTTCTACTTAAAGCAGCAGTACGAGCTGCCATTTTTTTTTAGAAATCATTTTATTTCTTTCCCCTTTAATATGCGTATCAATAAAATCCACACAATGATTCAGTAATTAGCTAAGTTGCCGATCGATCTGTTCTCCTGTGATCGATCGGCCAAGATTCGGCTCGGGGGTTCACTAAATGGCTGTCAGTGCAGCAGAAGAGGACGAAAGATGCATAGTTCTGCGGGGAAGATCATGTGACCAGGCAGTCACGAGATACAATTGGTGCCCTGCTAGAGAGGGGGCAGGGCTCAAAAAGGGGTGTGCCAGAGCCTGTTTCAGAAGAGGAAGGGGATGTGACTTTGTAAATGGTTGCTATAGAAACAAAAAAATGCTTGTTACTTACATACATTAAAAATGTCATTCAGAGTTGTTTAAAAAAAATGTTACAAGTATTTTCTCATAGTACAGAACTGATTTATTTAAAAACACACACACACATACACACAATGTAGTATATTGCTTGGCCTGCAGCTTTAATGCTTGAAATACCAGAAGTGGTTTGCGAGAGATAACATTAGCTTGTCTCGAGACGCAACAAACGTTTTCCACACAGTCGTTTTTTGTTTGTTTTTTTTTCATCCTAATTTAGGTCAACAGTGACGATGACAATGGAGTTGTATTAGGCAAATGGGATGGAGATTTCGAGAGGGGAGTCTGCCCATCCACTTGGAACGGGAGTGTAGCCATTTTGAGGCAATGGTATAAGAGCGACTGTAACCCTGTCATGTACGGCCAGTGTTGGGTCTTTGCTGCAGTAATGTGCACTGGTAATTGCATTTATTAACATGTCTACATATATACAACATCGCTTTCATACATGAAGGTTACTTTCCAACGTCAACAAACATCTGAGTTTTTGTTGTCTTTTGAAAGCCCAGGAAAGTATTCATTCACGCTAGACACAACGGTTAACGTGAAACAACTGATCTAAAGATCCCCCCCCACACACACCGATTAAAATGGCGGTTTTAGTAAGGTAGTAGGTACTCAAGCAAGGGGAGCGGAGAACCGTAGTCAAAAACGTTCACTAAGCTTCAATAAAGTGTAGCCCATTTCCCCCCCCCCTCCCCAATCTCACATAGGGTGCCCTAGGTTGTCTCAAGCTCAGGCTACATGTCTGAATGTGGTGCATACCTGCTGGCAACAGGGGGCCCTGATTCTCCCACGTTGGCATGGGGAAGAACAGAACAGACTTCTGGGGTGTGCACTGAGATGTACTCATGGTGACAGCGCCTCCATCTCCTGCAGGCCCCAGGAATATGGGGTGGAATCCCTACAGTAGAACTCCCCTCCCAGGGATGAGAGATTCCAGTCTCACACAGCTGTGTCTTTAAATCAGGACTCTTTATTCAAGTCCCAGCAGCACACGATACAGCATACAGTGGCAGACAGTTGCTCTCAGCCAGCTGTCCTCCCTTAGGATGTCCCCTGACGCCACTCTGGGCCTAGGGCCACCCAGAGTGGGTCTAGCTCTTCCCCTACCCCCTATGCAGGGTAGGAGGGATATGGCCCACCTATGTACTGTAACTTTCCCTACTCCACTCCTTCCTCCTAACACTACTCAGACTCTCCAGCCTTCTACATTACTCCAGACTCTCCAGCCTTCTACATTACTCCAGACTAACACTAAATAGGAAATGCAATACCCTAAGTAAGAGGTTGAACAGGCACCGCCCCTGTGTCTCTTGACTGGACACAGAGTCAGGTGACCTGCCTTCACTTCCATAGTGCAATTGCTTGAGGTGGGAGCAACCCATGATAACTCCTGGCAAACCTGCCCTTACACAGGAATTACTGCTAGGAGGAGGGTAGCTATATAGCCCAAAACAACACAGGGCTACAAAAGAATAGACCAAAAGTCTAATAGACATTTAAATGACTTTTATTAATGCAGACAAAGTGACATTTAAATGACTTTTATTAATGCAGACAAAGTGCCAAACGTTTCAGGGAGAACCCTTTATCAGGCTCAATACATATTGGTGTGTGTATGTCAGAAATTAATCTGTATTTATTGACAGTATACCATATATATAGTGCAGGGGTGGCCAACTCTAGTCCTTAAGGGCAGACTAACAGGTCAAGTTTTCAGGATATCCCTGCTTCAGCCCAGGAGATTCAATCAGGGGCTCAGTTGAAGACTCTTTTCGGAGTGGCCAACCCCAGTCCTTAAGTGCCACCAACAAGTCAGGTTTTCAGCATATCCCTGCTTCAGCACAGGTGGCTCAATTGAAGACTGCATTATCTGTGCTGAAGCAGGGATATCCTTAAAATCTGACCTGGTTGTGGCCCTTGAAGACTGACCACTCCCAAAAGAGTCTTCGACTGAGCCATCCGTGCTGAAGCAGAGAAATCCTGAAAAGCTGACCTGTTGGTGGCCCTTGAGGACTGGAGTTGGCCACCTCTGGTATAGTACCTCTGTTGTCTACACTTCTAACATATAATAAGCCTACAAAGTAAATACAAACAAAGCAATACATAGAGCAGGAACATTTTCCATGACGGACGTATTTATGTAATAATCCCTTCACACACACACGCTGCTGCTACACCCATAAACACTGCTACTGATACACACACACCCACACTGCAGCCACAAACAAACTGCAGACAGCCACTTACTACTTTGCAGACTCTCTCTCCCTCTCCCCCCAATTCAACTGAATCTGCTCAGTCAATCTAAGTCAGCTCGGGAGGGGGAGGAGTCAACCCATGGTTGATACTTCCTAACCAATCCCCTGCCCTGTCTCAGAGCTGTTACTTCCTTCTGACCAATCTCCTGTCCTGTCTCAGAGCTGTTCTGAAAGCTGATTGGCTGGAAATAAACACATTGAAATAAACACATTGCAAGCAGCAAAAATTGCAGGCATTACTGATTGAATTATGCCCGGAATTTTAACCAATCAGAGAGCAGAGATTTCAATAATGCCTGGAATTTTACTGCTTTAGCCTATAATTCACGTTATATCTTCTCTCTCTCTCGTCTCTAGTAATGAGATGCTTAGGAATTCCGTCTCGTATAGTAACAAACTTCAACTCCGCTCACGACACCGACACCGATCTGATTATTGATCAACTTTATGATTCGACGGGCAAAACAATTTCCAAAGACGGCAGCGACAGCATTTGGTAAGATAGACATTTCTGGAATATATCGGTTAATGATGGGGGCAGATAGCATTAAAGATAAGAATATTTATTTGTCCATTCCAAGCAGCATTTAAACACCCTTAGTTTTCAGGAAAAGGAATCTGTTTAAGCTCATCAGTTAACCATATAAAATGAAGCTGTTATGTTGGGTCTTCCTGTAGGAACTTTCATGTGTGGTGTGAGTGCTGGATGGCCCGAAAGGACTTACCCCAAGGATACGGAGGGTGGCAGGTGCTAGACCCCACCCCACAGGAAGAAAGTGAAGGTAAGATGTAGAGGTACTCTAGAGTAGATACCATTTTATTTCATATAAATGCACCACAAGCTCCTCACCCCTACCACATGCAGCACATATCATCTGAGATCTGACTCCAAAAGACTGTTCATGGTCCAAAGTATCCGGCCGTTCCTCCTTCTCTTACCGTGCACTTCACAACTGGAACAGTCTACCGGAGACTCTCACATCCGCCACCAGTCTTATTTCTTTCAAAACTAAAACTGTCTCACATTTTAATCTGGTCTGTAACTGTTACATACGCCTATAACATATATTATCTCTTACTGTCCATGCAATGTTTCGTATATAATGTATTGCCCTGCACACTTAATGTAAACATGTACTGTATTTGTCATCAACATTTTATAAATAAATAACATCAGAGAACTGTATTATTTGAACCATGTTGTATTCCATTAGGTATATATTGCTGTGGTCCTGCCTCGGTTAAAGCCATCAAAGAAGGAGAGATCCAGCTGGGTTATGACTCACCGTTTGTGTTTGCCATGGTCAATGCAGACTGCCACTCGTGGACAGTTAACGGTGCAAGGCAAGAGAAGCATTTCTGCGACCCACATCTGATTGGCAAGTGTATCAGCACAAAGTCCGTGGGCAGCGACGAGCGTGAAGATGTCACCCATCAATACAAGTATGAAGAAGGTATGGATACTCATCCTTGTTCCAGAGGAAACGTGTTGACCAAACACAATGTGAAGCCAGCACTAAATCTGATAGCACACGACCTAAAAAGAAAGAATATCATTTATAGACAAAGAATGCGACCACCTCTTCATTAAAGTCAGGGAGGAATTTATTTTCCCCTTGTGAGATATCATTAGATGATGTGCACTGGGGTTTTGTGTTTGCTTCCTCTGGATCAATATACTGTAAGTGCGGATATAGGGTAAAGTATATGTCGTCTAAATTTAGCATAGGTTGAACATGTCTTTTTTAAACCTCATCTACTATGTAGCTATGAAACCATGTACCTATGTAACTATGCAACTATATAACTATGTGACTATGTTTTACTAATATATCTTTTACTACACAATACCTTTTTTGTCACAGTCATATAGAATAACGATATCAGACTGGAATAGCTTATAAATGGAATAGCTTATTGATCGGTTTCAGAGGCTTTACTTTTTCAACAACGTACCTATATGAGAAATGTATTCTAAATTCGGAGCACCTACAGTACCAATAAGTTAGAAACACACCAATGAAATCGGACATAGGGTGACTTAGACTTGTTCGTATTTTAACAGAAAGGTCTATAAACTGCACCAGTCTTGATCACTTTGTGTAAGAAACGACATTCCATAGCTCAAGAAGACATGGTCATTATCTCCTGTGGGTTGTCTTGTGATTACAGTATAACCTTTGTTTCTGTTTGAAATAAGGAACCACGGAAGAAAGAAAGGTGCTCCAGAAAGCGATTAGTAGATTACGATACAAAGATCAAAGGATATCCTCTAACGGCGATCTGCATTCCAATGGTACTAACGGCATCTCATCAAGTAACGGTGTCTTACACGAGCGCGACATGCCTGCAGTAAATGGCAACTACGATAAGGATTTGAGTCATAATCGGCCACTGAGAGATGCTCAGTTAATACTGAAGTTTAAATTAACAGAGTCTCCTCAACTTGGACAAACGATCAATGTGGTTTTACTGGCCGGTAACTTGGTTTCCAACCCCAAGACCTTAAAGCTGAACCTAAGTGCGCAGTCTATGAAACACAATGGGAAACCCGGGCAGCAGTTCTGGAGAGAGTCCATGTATATTGAGCTTGGACCAACTGAAGGTAGAGTATACTGTCCTTGTATTCTGTATATATAAAGGAACAACAGCTGTCAGTGAGGATTATCTTCCTAAGGCCTCTTCCCAGTGATCGCGACCGGTCAGCCCTCTATGGTGCCAGCCCCAGTCAGTCCGTAACGCCAGCATGCACAAAGCGTGATGGCGGGACCACATTTTGAAAAGCCAAGCGATGTCCACGTCAGCGGTTCAGCCAATGAGGGCGAATGAATAATAACCTGTAAAAACAAAAAACGCAAAATGCTGAGAAAAAACGGCTAGAAAGAATCCAGAACAGTGAACTATGCACAACAGGAATATTTAGATACTGAAAATTAAGAGTTTAATTCGATTGTAAACTCTTGGGGGCAGGGACACCTTATCCTAATATTACTTTTATGCCTGAAGCGCTTCTTCCCATTACGTGTTATATTATTATATCACGCGTGTTAGCGTGATGTCCATGGGCGGCGCTATATAAATAAACCTATATATATATAACACTGAAAATGACTAATCCTTGACAAATATTTATTTGCAGAGAAATGGATTTTATTGGGAATTCCATATGCCCAGTATGGAAAATCCTTAGAGGAGAACAACTTGGTGAGAGTCACTGCCATTGGGGAACAGAATGCAACCTGGGAGAAGCTTCTAGTGCATAAGGATATTAACCTGGCCTTACCGGATATTGACATCAATGTAAGGACATGTTGGGGTCATCGTTAGAGGAATCGATAGCATGTAGGTGTGGGTCAAAGATAGATACATGGTATCAGAGAGAGGATAAGCAACAAAGTATAAGTCACTAATTCTGTGTTTAATACCAACCTGGTGCTTTGGCCGATGTTTGAAAGCCTAGTTCTGCGAGTGGCGCTCGTTGGGGTGTATTCGGAGGGAGTGGGGGAAAGTCGTGCAATGTTTGTTCATAGAATTGGCACGTTATTACCATGGAGCGGAGAATTGTACAACACAACAAATTGTACGGAGCAGCAACGCACGATTAAAAGCAGCATTACAATCTCGCTTGGTGAAAAAAAACACCCAGAACTGAACCACAACCAGAACTGAACCAGAACTGCCTTTGTTGGCATCTGAACAAAGATATTGTTTCAATGACAAATGTAAAAAAAAAACATTTTTTAATGGGTTCGAGCCTTATATCTGCGTTACAGATCTCAGTATACCTATCTCTGGATGTGTTATCTTGTTTGCCCAGGTGTAGTTACCATATATATAATTAAGTGTATACGTTCATTCATATAAAAGGTATCGCCTAATACTGAAGAACTCCTTTATTCTGCAATATATATATATATATATATTATTATAATACCATGATCATGTTAATCAGTATTGCCGGACCTGAGGAAGAGGAGAACTCTCGAAAGCTTGTCCTATGACATTGTTAGTCCAAATAAAAAAAAGGTATCGCCTAATACTGAAGAACTCCTTTATTCTGCAATATATATATATATATATGTATTAGGCGATACCTTTTTTTTATTTGGACTAACAATGTCAAGGACAAGCTTTCGAGAGTTCTCCTCTTCCTCAGGTGCGGCAATACTGATTAACATGATCATGGTATTATAATAATAATAATAGAGAATAATAAGAGAATAAAACATGAATGAAGAGCCTCTGAGTACCTTGTATTATCCAGCTGTTTATATACGTTCCCCCCATGCAAGGTAACCCATTCACATGAGTGCCGCTCCACTGGAACTGTGAATACATACATATATTATATATACACACATATACATATACTGTACACACACATGAATATGCACATACACACAGAGTATACATTACAGGAAACATTGCGGCCATGCTCGGATTATATAAATAACTAGCTTTTTATTTCTGCTTTTTCACCTTCAGTTCCTTGGACCGGTTCTAATGAACAAACCTTGCAAAGTCCAGCTCACCATCTGCAATCCTTTCGATGAACAGATACAAAACTGTGTGCTCCTAATAGAAGGCAGTGGCCTGGTGAAGGCACAGATTGGATTAAAGTAAGTGAGATTGTGTTAAGGTGACAGTAAGTGGGATAGTGTTGGGGTGACATTAAGTGGGATTGTGTTGGGGTGACAGTAAGTGGGATCGTGTTGGATGACAGTAAGTGGGATCATGTTGGGGTGACAGTATGTGGGATTGTGTTGGGTGACAGTAAGTTGGATAGTGTTGGGGTGACAGTAAGTGGGATTGTGTTGGGGACAGTATGTGGATTGTTTTTGGTACATAGTGGGATTTTTGGGGTGACAGTAGTGGATAGTGGTTTGGGTGACCAGTAGTGGTATTGTGTTGGGTGACGTAAGTGGGATTGTGTTGGTGACAGTATGGGATCATGTTGGTTATGATAGTGGGATCGTGTTGGGTACAGTAGTGGGATTGTGTTGGGGTGACAGTAGTGGGATTGTGTTGGGTGACAGTAAGTGGGATCGTGTTGGATGACAGTAAGTGAGATTGTGTTATTTATTTAAGGGTGTACAGTAGTGGATCGTGTTGGATGCGAAAGTGGATTGTTTTTGGGGTGACAGTACGTGGGATTGTTTTGGGTACCATAAGTGGGATAGTGTTTTTGGGTGACAGTTAAGTGGGATATGTGTTGGGGTGGACAGTAAGTTGTGATTGTTGTTGGGGTGACATAAGTGGGATTGTGTTGGGTGACAGTAAGTGTGATCATGTTTGGTTTGATCAGTAAGTGGGATCGTGTGGTGTTTGACGTAAGTGGGATTGTGTTGGGTGACCGTAAAGTGGGATCTGTGTTGTTGGGTGACAGTAAGTGTGATCATTTTGGATGACAGTAAGTGGATTGGTGTTGGGGGACAGTAAGTGGATTGTGTTTGGGATCAGAAGTATGGGATTGTGTTTGTGTGGGACAGTAGTGGGATGTTGTTGGGTACAGTAAAGTGGGGATAATTGGTTGTATTAGTGGGATTGTGTTGGGGTGGCAGTAAGTGGATAGTGTTGGAAGTACCGGTTAGTGGGATTGTGTTGGGTGACAGTCGTGGGATTATGTTGTTTGATAGAGTGGTGTGTTTGGGGTGACTTAAGTGGGTTGTGTTGGGGTGACCGTAAGTAGGATTGTGTTGGGTGACGTAAGTGGGATTGTGTTGGGTGACCTAAGTGGATTGTGTGTTGGTTGACAGTAATTGGAATTGTGTTGGGGTGACAGTAAGTGGAATTGTGTTGGGGTGACAGTAAATGGGATTGTGTTGGGGGGACGAAGTGGATGCGTGTTGGGTGACGTAAATGGATTGTGTTCGTGGTGATTGTAAGTGGATTTGTTGTTGTGACAGCAATGGGATAGTGTTGGGTGACAGTAAGTGGGATTGTGTTGGGGTGACAGTAAATGGGATTGTGCTGGGGTGACAGTAAGTGGGATTGTGTTGGGTGACAGTAAGTGGGATTGTGTTGGGGTGACAGTAAGTGGGATTGTGTTGGGGTGACATTAAGTGGGATCGTGTTGGGTGACAGTAAATGGGATTGTGTTCGGGTGATTGTAAGTGGGATTGTGTTGGGGTGACAGTAAATGGAATAGTGTTGGGGTGACAGTAAGTGGAATTGTGTTGGGTGACAGTAAGTGGGATTGTGTTGGGGTTACAATAAATGGAATTGTGATTGAGTGAGGGGGAAGAGTGGCATGAGGGGAGTAGGAGAGTGATAGGGGGTGGAGGGTGGAGAGGGGAGGGGGTGGAGCATGAAAGGGGGGAATAGAGTGGTGAAGGGGGAATAGAGTGGTGAAGGGGGTAGGAGACATATGGGGAGAGTGAGAGGGGAGACTAGAGTGAGAAGGGGAGGAGAGTTAGTGGAGGAGTTGGAAGAGAGTGAGAGGGGGAGGAGAGTGAGAAGGGGAGGATAGGGTGGACATAGAGGGGTGAGGGGATGTATGGGGAAGGGAGTGAGAGGGGGAGGGTGTGTGAGCGTGAAGGGGATTAAGGATGTGTGGGAAGAAGAGAGATGGAGGGGTGAGAAAGAGAAGGGAGAGGAGGTAAGAGAGAGGGAAGAGAGTGAGAGAATGAGTGAGACTTGCAGGTCTGCCAACAGGGGGAGTGGACACTTGGCCCAGCTCAACAGCCCAGGCCCCAGGTGGAGACTCGAGAAAGCTGACGACTATAGTAGTATATATCATGCCAGCTCCCGTATGTATATGTATTTATACAGCGTCTACAATATATGGTGAGATATATGTGCTACTTTAGTGAGCACAGTCTCCGGTGAGTGAGCTGTATGGAAGGCAGATTATAAAGGGTCCAGGAGGGCTTGGGGCAGTGGTGGGATTCTGCCAGTTCGCACCGGTTCGTGCAAACCTGTTACTAACATTTTTCAAGTTGCTTGATTCTCTCACCTGTCCGGGCGGCGGGCGGCGTCTATCAGCATCTCCCAGCATCTTTTCCCTGCATACCTTCTCAATATGACCGTGCAGTGTAAAATGGAGTCGCGTTGACATGCCAACGGGAATGTCACGTGACATAACTGCATCATGTAAGGTCATGACATTACGTGGCATCGCCGCAACAGGGGGAGATCTGGGGGAGATGTGAAGGAGAGATCTCGGGGAGATCTGAAGATGATGAGGGGGTCTGGGGGAGATCTGATGATGAGGGGGACTGGGGGAGATCTGATGATGAGGGGGACTGGGGGAGATCTGATGATGATGAGGGGGAGACACTTATGATGATGAGGGGGAGAAGCTGAAGGTGATTCTTCACTTTGAAAGGGCGGTAAGGTGAGAGAACCGGTTGCTAAAAATGTTGAATCCCACCACTGTGGGTATTAAGAAAGTTGATCATACGGGAGAGCACGAGATGTTCTAGCAATTAGGAGGCAAACGGCAGGAGGGATACAGGACGGTAGTTAGTACGGCACGTAGGGTCTAGGTTGTTTTGGAGAATAGGTGTGACCGGCGCATGCTAACAGGCCTCCCTGCCCCCTTCTTTTTCTTTTTTACTTTTAGGGTGGGAAACATGGGACCAAAAGAGAGGGCGACGGTCCAATTGGAAATTGTCCCTTACAAGTCTGGGCTCAAACAGCTCCAAGTGAACCTAAGCAGCAGCAAGCTCCAGGTCATCAAGGGCTTCCAGAGTGTGATGGTCAAACCATAGGAGGGGTGGACACCCAGGGCATGGAAGAGGCCCAGGGGGTCACAGGGCACGAGGGGGATCCAGGGCATAGAGGGGGGGGGGGGGCACTTTATCTCCTTTGTACTTTTATATTTTAGTAATAAATGGCCAGAACAGTATCGATGTTTGATTATCTATTACATGAATTTCTTCAGGACTTATTTTTTTTTTTACCAATGCGAGATATTCTCATTTTTTTCAGTATTCAAAATAAATTGGAAACATGGAAAATGTGTTTAAAGTGACTCATTTCCTTTAGGCCTCTCATACTGTACATATAGATGTACAGTATATGATCATCTCACCATCCGCAGCCCGGGTCTCCCCACTGCTGGATGAAGCCTCCCCAATGATGTCTCAGGTACTGCGGTTACAGCCTCTCTTCTCCATGCTGCTCCAACACATTTAGTATACAAAATTATACCTGCCGCTCAACCAATATTAACAATAATATGTATAACACCAGGGGCATAAGGGAAGATTTACAAATATCCGTACAGATTTGGATGGAGGTCATCCAAAAAGAATCCCTAATAATGGAGAATGTGAATAGGTGGGGATAATGTTATCCAGGGTACAAATATTCCCTCCGAGGCCAGTCATATGGAAATACATAGAAATAAGAAAAATGTTATTAAGTTACAAAATAGGAAAAGGGGGGCGGGGGGGAGCGGGTATATATACAAAAGTGGACTAAAGTACAGATGGAGGTGCGGAGATAGGAGATGAGGGTACACTATATTATGGTATTATTTAGATAGTGGATAGAAAATGCCCCTCAAGGAATAAATATTCCCCTTCATCGGATATCACTCTCTAGGTGAATTAGACCTTAAAAGGTATATGTATAGTCTCCCAAATAATGTTTGTAGTATAGGAGAAGATGTATTTACATATATAACTGATACAGTATTTTATTTATTTATAAAATGTTTTATGAGGAAGTAATACATTGAGCGTTACCTCTCGTTTTGAAGTATGTCCTGGGCAGGGAGTTATAACAATACATGGTTACATTAAATAAACAGGGTTATACAGTCATTTCACAGATATTTCATGGACAGATAGAGTTGGAAAATTGGGTACAGGGGATAAAAGGGCTGGTGAGTTTCAGATTGAAATAGAGACACTTTAACATCACCAAACATCAGCCAACGGCATCAAGCGGCTCACACCCTTTGGCTGCGCCAAAGGCTGTTCGCCTTTGGGGCAACGCAGATGTACGCTGAGGTGGTTGATTTTCAATGCAGCTGTGAACACAAAGTTCTTTGTCCTCTTGGCTCATTAACATTCCAGTGGGTGGGGTTGACGTTCCACAAAGTACAAGCAAATGTTAACCCTTAGCACGCTGGTCCTGTGCAGAAGGGAGTAGCTCTTGGGGAGCCCCATCAGGCTGTCCGCCTTTGGGGCAACGCAGATGTACACTTAGCTTGTGGTATGCATAAATTGTTGGCAGCTGGATCTGATGTTAGATCAATGTGCTTGAATTCACATACATCAGGCCTGCACAACATGCGGCCTGCCGGCACTCACTGTGCGGCCCGCGGCGGCGGCTCTCCTCCTCCCTCCCCCGAGACTGCTCTCCCTCCCCCGAGTCCGCTCTGCCTCCCCCGAGTCCGCTCTCCCTCTCTGCCACGAGCCGAGCCCGCTCTCCCCCTCCTCCCCCCTAGCCCGCTCTCAAGACTGCACGCTCTTGCAGTGTGGCACTTCCGGTGCCTGCTGCTTGCGATCGCGCGCAGTCCTGCCTGCTCTGCCGCCATGATCTGAGGTGCAGGGGGGTGAGGGGAGGTGTAGGGGCTGATGTGAGGTGAGGAGGTGCAGGGGGTGATGTGAGGTGCAGGGGGCGATGTGAGGTGCAGGGGGCGATGTGAGGTGCAGGGGGGCCGAGCTGTGTGAGAGGTGCAGGGGGTTAGTTAATGTTGCAGGGGAGGTGAGTGCAGGATTGGTGGAGGGGCGGGGTGATTTGAAGGGGGGTGATGTGCGAGATGCGGGTGATGTGCAGGGGGGTTGATGTGAAGGGGGGTTGATTGTGCAGGGGAGGTGATGTGCAGGGGGGTGATGGTGAGGGGGGGTGATGTGAAGGGGGGGTGATGGGCAGGGGAGGTGATGTGCAGGGGGGTGATTGGGGGGGAGTGAGGGGAGGATGGTGAAGGGTGAGGTGAGCGTGGTGATGTGCAGGGTGGGTGATGTGCAGGGGAGGTGATGCAGGGGAGGTGATGTTCAGGGGGGGTGAGTGAGGTGCAGGGGGTGATGGAGGGAGGGGGGTGATGGAGGGCAGGGGGGTGAGGGCAGGGGGGAGGGGAGGTGAGGTGGGTGTGATTGGAGGTGCGGGGAGGTGGATTGGAGGTGCAGTGGGGTGATTGGAGGTTGCAGGGGGGGGGGGGGGCATTGGAGTGCAGGGGGGGGCATTTGAGGTGCAGGGTAGGGTCATGGGGGTGTAGGGGTGATGGAGTGCAGGGGGGTCATGGAGGGCAGGGGGTTGATTGGAGGTTGCAGGGGGGGTCATTGGAGGTGCAGTGGGGTGATTGGAGGTGCAGGGGGAGAATGGTGAGGTGCAGGGGGTGAGAATGATGTGAGGTGCAGGGGGGAGAATGATGAGGTGCACGGGGGGAGAATGATGTGAGGTGCAGGGGGGAGAAGGATGTGAGGTGCAGGGGGGGTGGGATGTGTGTGGTGTGCAGGGGGGTGGGATGTGTGTGGTGTGCAGGGGGTTATTGTGTGTTTGATGTGGAGGGGGAGTATTATGTGTGTGGGTGAGGGGGAGAGATGGGGGTATGAGAGATAGATGGGGAGTATCGCAAAGGTTGATAGTGAGGGGTTCTGGGGGAGATATGAGGATGATGATGAGGGGTGCTGGGGGAGATATATGAGGATGATGATGATGATGAGAGGTGCTGGAGGAGAGATGATGATGATGATGATGATGATGATGATGATGATGACGATGATGATGATTTTACCAGTGCGGCCCAATTTTTTTTTCCTTGGAGCAGTTCGGCCCTTCTCGCTTTACGAGTTGTGCAGGCCTGACATACATGATACTAGTGGTAACTAATGTGTCCACAGATGTAACTAATACCATGTTGTGGTTAATAAATAAGCACTGTTGCCACCAAAAGGAACCAGGTTCAGGTAAGGCTGTGCTTATAGTCCCAGCTACAGCGATGGCGCGCCGCGTCAAAACAAGTTGACGTAATCCACCGCATGCGCCTATAGTGGGCTGAAGTCAATAAAATTTGATTTTTTTCAGCGATCGCCGCGTGACGTCAGCTGCACATGAGCGGTTCAGCCAACGAGGGCGAACCGCTCACGGCCATGCCTCCGCCACCCCCCTCCCCCCCCCCCCCCCCCCTGATCGCCCTCTCTTGTCTCCTGCACTATAAGCAGGAATCGCTATTACAACGGCGACGGATGATGTTACGCGGTCGCGTTGCCGGGACTATAAGCGCAGCCTAAATGGAAAACCAAGATCAGCAATTGTTGAAGTCATTAGGACGAGAAAACTTTTACTGCTACAAATGTGCTCAAAACATGAGACAGAATTGCAGCATGTGTCTGCAATGAGCAAGCTTGTATAGCCAGGCGAATGCTGTAAACTGTCGTGGTATTCAAATATATTGCTCATACAACTATTGCCTGATACATACTTTTACTAGGTAATCTTAGTAGATAATTATCTCTGTTTTCTCCGATCTATCACAGTCTAATGCGTCATGCTGTATCAGTATAATAACTGACAAGGCCTTAGAAGAGTCCGTAGTATTCCAGCAGTTCCCCGACTCAATTTAAAGGGTTGTAGGCATGTATCTAGTCTATACATGCCGGAGGCTCAACAAAGTATCCGGCCGCTCCTCCTTCTTTTACCGTGCACCCCAAAACTGGAACAACCAACCGGGGACTCTTACATCCACCACTAGGCTAAGTTCTTTCAAATCTAAGGCTGTCACACATTTTAATGTGGTCTGTAACTGTTTCATACGCCCATAATACAAATTATCTTTAACTGTGCACGCAATGTCTTGTATATAATGTATACCCTGCTCATTATGTAACTGTATTTGTAAACATGTATTATTTGTCTTACTCTGTGCCCAGGACATACTTGAAAACGAGAGGTAACTCTCAATGTATTACTTCCTGGTAAAACATTTTATAAATAAATAAATACATGCGATTAGTACAGGGACCTGCATCAATAGCATCAATCTCCCCCAGGGCTACATATAAAAGCTGCAACCGCCATACAACCCGTAGTCAGACGTTCAGACGCTCAGCTGTTCAGCTCTCAACACTGCCGCACCGCCATCGACAAGATTACCGATAGCTACGCCACTGTTTATTTTATAATTTAGATAGGCGGGTGGATGGTACAGAATACAACTTGGGCGCAAATGTAAATTTTCGCCTAGGGCGCATGAAACCCTTGCACCAGCCCCGGAGATACACAGCTTTACCCGACTGCCGGCGCCCGGTAAGATTGTCCCTTTCATTTCCGGATGCTTCGCCTGTGGTACGAGCATGTACATCCCATGATCCAGCAGTGGGCACAACGCATGTTATGGGCGTGACCTCCTGGGTTTCCGGGGGCTAAGGATTAATCGGAGACGCTGCTGGTTACACGAGGCATCGGTGCTATATACCTGACTGTACTCGGGGGGCAGTTCTCTTATATACCGAAGCACGGTTTACATCTCATTTTACCGATGTCTGATCTACACTTGGGATTTCCTTCCTTGGGATCTTAAGCATTATTCCTTATATATTTACTTATTTATGATTTTCATATTGGGAATTTCTTCCCGTATACACATACAGTTTTGATATAGACGAATATATATAACACTTAGTGGTAGAATATATGTATATATATATATATATATATATATATCTTATATATGGGCGGGATATATATACTAGATATATATACCCACACTTCAGTTAAGTTATGGTGGTATTAAAAAAAAGTGACCAAAAAAACCCTCCACAGTACGATTAGGTCAATGTAATATATATATATATAATATATGACTAATATCTATCAGCTCCTTTATGCTGTTACCGATAGTGATCTCACTTTGGCTGTCCCATCTACATATATAGACTGGAATCCTATTACACGGATAGGATTATTGCCAGAGACCCCGTTCACCTTATTAGTATTTTTACTTGGGCATTGTCACGGTTTTCTTTTTAGACATGTAATATATTGGCATGTATGTCATTCTTATTGGCCATACATAGAATATTTCTCCTTTGTCGCTCCGCTCTTTTGTCTGGAGTTATGTAGTTACGTATCCAAAGCATAATTACCACGGAGACAGCCACAGGTGGTTGATGTCACTGTCATTTAGTGTGACACTAAAGGGTGATGTGGTACCAGGTCCCCTCGGACATTACAAACATACGTGAATCCCCTTCACATCTCCTTTCCACGTTATATCCGCTGCACATCTTCTTCACGTCCACGATGTGGTGATATTGTAAGTTAAAGAGCCATAAAAGTGGCCTCCTCACCCAGCAAGAGCTGAATGTGAGTGTGAGTGAGCATGCGAGGCAGCCACCCAGACCTATATCTCTTCTCCATTGCAGAGAGAATGTTCCCCGTGTATTTGAGAAGGAGTGGCTCTGGTTCAATTCCCGGTGTCGGCTCCTTGTGACCATGCGCAAGTCACTTTATCTCCCTGTGCCTCAGGCACCAAAAACATAGATTATAAGCTCCACGGGGCAGGGACTGTGTCTGTAAAATGTCTCTGTAAAGCGTTGCGTATAACTAGCAGCGCTATACAAGAACATGCTATTATTATTATTATTTAGCAACGACTCAGAATTCCCGGGATCTCTCGAGCTCAGTGAGAATTGACAGAGAATTCCCCCAGCGTCGTAGTAAGAAATAAAAATCACCCAGCGCCCCACCCCGTCCCACCGTCCCCCTGCCATCCCACAGAGCCTCACGGTGACTGCTGCAGTCACAGATAACACGCAGTGTGAGTGACAGATAAGGACACTGGGAAACCTCCGTGCAGAGAGCGGGCAGAGCGCGGGAGACCACCAGCCCGGGGCTGGTATTTACTGGGTCAGGGAGACGGGAGTCCCAGCATCAGAAGCAGACATGAAACAAGGTGAGATGCCACAGTTACAATCGTCAGTGCCAGAGCCACAGGGAGGGACACGGGAGAGAATTAACATGTCACATGCCTGCAGAAAATACCTGAGTGGTCCGGGGAGCTGGCACTCTTTCTAAACATCAGTAAACAGCATTAATTATACATGAAAAAAAAATATATATATATATATATACATACATACATACATACATACATACATACATACAAAACAAGAACAAATAGTAGCGCTAACTGAGTAATGTATAAATTCCACCAATTAATTGAATGATTTAAATGTGATAATTATTTATATATACAGTGTAGCTATCAATATATTAAAATAATATATCAATTATATATAAAGTGTAGAACGTGATAAAAAGAGAACAAACCAATCCAAATAGACGGGGGGGAAAACCCCCAGATGAAAAAAGTCCAGATCTAGATACCAGTCACTATATGGAGAAGGCAAAGCTGCTTTAGTGATCTAGATACCTGTCACTGTATGGAGTAGGCAAAGCTTCTTTAATGATCTAGATACCAGTCACTATATGGAGTAGGCAAAGCTTCTTTAGTGATCTAGCCATATCATTGGATACCTAGAAGAAAAGAAGCGTCAGCTCCATAGCATAATTCTGCATGTAACGAGTTAATTTATTAAGAAGAAGAACAGTCGCCAGGGCTTGCACTCACATCAGTTGTTAAAAAACATTAATTGGGGGAAAACCTGTGTGCTGTTTAGAACAGCTGGAGGACGAATCAACGTAACAAATACATGTATGGGGTGCTGTGGTGGTGGGTGCTGTGGTGGTGGGTGCTGTGGTGGTGGGTGCTGTGGTGGTGGGTGCTGTGGTGGTGGGTGCCACTAGGTAGATACTCATACGTGATGAAGTGGGCAGATGATATGCGAGGGAGTCCCCTCTGAGAAAGTGGCTGTTTGCCAAGAGACGTGTCGGTAGCTGATGTAAGGAGATGTGCTCCATGTACAAATACTATTTATGAAGTTGCTGTGTCACGTAACAGCGAGTGTCGCTCTCACCACGAGTCAGTCCGGCCCTCTGGGCTCTATCTGCACAGAGCGTCATTCTGTATTCGTACTGCAAACGCAAGTCACACTCACTGTAACATCAACCTGCGGAAAACACCTGAACATAAATAGGTAAAAACTCTCACAGCCGCCACCAGTCTAAGTTCTTTCACAACTAACGCTGTCTCACATTTTATTCTGGTCTGTAACTGTTACATACGCCTATAATATATATTATCTCTTATCTCTTACTGTGCATGCTATGTCTTGTATATAATCTATACCCTTGTTCACTTAATGTAACTATGTATTTGTCTTCATAACTCTGTGCCCAACACATACTTGAAAACAAGAGGTAACTCTCAATGTATTACTGTAAGGGATGTTTGCAGAGGTACAATTAATGGAGACCGATTAGGGTGAAATTAAATCTTGGCTTTATTGCGCCTGTTCCTTTAATAAGGCAAAACATACAAAAAGAAACAAAATAAATGCCTACTCCACTTTGGAGAATATCTAAACCTTTACTCCAGCCCTTTCTAACTGGGTGGGTAGCTGAGGCTACGCTTATAGCGCGGGCGATGATGACGTGATGGTGACGTAGGCTGCGGTCACTGGAAAAATCAAATTGAGATGACTTCCAAGCCGTTGCTCCGTCGCGTCGCGCTTACTATAAGCGCACGCGACGGCGAAGGCATTGGTTTAAAGTGACGACTTTGTCTCGCTGGTCGCCGGCACTAATAAGCGCAGTCCGTAAGTGTAACGACCCAAAACAAAACATTAAGATAGTAGATTTATCTCGAACAACACCACCAAACACACCACCACACACACCCACACACACACCCACACACCACACCCACACAACACACACCAACACACACACACACACACACTACAAACCACACACCCAACACACACACACACACACTATTCACACACATCACCCAGTCCAACAAGAAAGTCTCTTATATGTTTCTGTTGTTGTAGCTGTAGGGGAAGGCCTCTCTGTTCTCCTGGGTCAGCACCCTTGTGTGCTATGGCACTCTCTGTGTCCAGGTATAGAGGTCTTGTCCCCTTGTCTTGCTGTCAGAATACAGTCCTTCTGGGTGCTTCAAGACATCATCTTTTTCCTCAGGTCAGCCCAGTTGTGGGCTAAGGAAATCTCTGCAGTCCTCCTTCTCCTTATGTCAGCATTTTTCTCACATCAGGCTTTTCTCAGAGTCCTAATCAGCCAGGTGGAGTCTGGTTGATTGCCTGTGTGCAATTAACCCGCTCGCTGCTGGATTTAGAGGCAGTTTCTCTCAGACAGTGATAAGTCCCTGTTACAATTACTTACTGGTAAAACATTTTATAAATAAATAATCACATTTGGTCCAAAATGCAAATATTTCACTTAAATTGCTACAGCTAAGGTGAACCCTGTGGTTTCTCGTTGATTTTGACACATAGAAAGAATACAGTATATATTTGTTTGGATGATGCATATTAGTGATGATTCTTTTTTTATGGATGTGACACAGTACCACGGTACATGGTACCACGGCTGACTAATACTAACAACTGTTCATTATAACATGTTATACTGAAGTTCTGCAGTTTGTAAAATGCGATCTCCAAGTGGCCAAGAACAACGTGGCACATCGAACCAGCGGGCTGAGCAGAGAGAGGCGTCTCTTCCTGCGACGCGGGCAGGAATTCACCATCACCCTGAGCTTCAAGGAGCACCCTGATCTCTGCCAGGAGCTTGTGAGCAACGTGACTCTCACTGCCAGGACAGGTAAGTACACTCAGAATCCTGTCTCTCTTCCTATCACGTGTATGATAGTAGAGTTATGGCAGAGTTGTGGCAGAGTTGTGGCAGAGTTGTGGCAGAGTTGTGGCAGAGTTGTGTAGAAGTTATGGCAGACTCACGGCACTGTTACAGCAGAGTTATGGCACTGTTATGGCAGAGCCATGGCAGAGTCCTGGCAGAGTTATGACAGAGCTATGGCAGAGCTATGGCAGTGTTATGTAAGAGTTATGGCAGAATTATGGCAGTGTTATGTCAGAGTCATGGCAGTGTTATGACAGTTATGCAAGAGTTATGGCAGAGTCACAGCAGAGTTATGTAAGAGTTATGGCAGAAGTATGGCAGAGTTATGGCAGAATTGTGGCAGTGTTATGGCAGAGTTACAGAGTTATGGCAGAATTATGTAAGAGTTATGGCAGAGTCCTGGCAGAGTCACGGCAGGGTTATGTAAGAGTTATGGCAGAATTATGACAGTGTTATGGCAGAGTCATGGCAGAGTTATGTAAGAGTTATGGCAGAATTATGGCAGAGTTATGGCAGAGTTATGGCAGTGTTATGGCAGAGTTATGGCAGAGTTATGTAAGAGTTATGGCAGAATTATGGCAATGTTATGGCAGTGTTATGGCAGAGTTATGGCAGAGTTATGGCAGAGTTATGGTGTTCAGGTTTACCTTCTTTTTTCTTCTTATATTTGCAATACAAGTCTCTTAGGCTGCGCTTATAGTGCCGGCGACGGCAACGCGACGTCGCGGCAAAACAAATGCATTGCCGCCATCGCGTGTGCTTATAGTAAGTGCGACGTGACGGCACGACGGAGCGAAGGACTGGTCGCGATCGCTGGAAGTCATCTCTATTTGATTTTCCAGCAACCGTCGCCTGACCGCTATGTTGCCGTTGCCGGCACTATAAGCGTAGCCTTAGATTATAAGCTCTTTCCATTACATGAGGGAATATCTCCCCACCCGCTCCAAGATAAACCTCCACCATTACATGAGGGAATATCTCCACACCTAGATAAACCTCCACCATTACATGAGGGAATATCTCCCCACCCGCTCCAAGATAAACCTCCACCATTACATGAGGGAATATCTCCCCATCCGCTCTATGTTTATAATATTTATGGACAGGAGGAGCATTGATCTGGACAGAGCTATGAGGCTAAGTGTTATGTAAGAGTTATGGCACATTATGCAGTGTTATCAGAGTCAGGCAGTGTGTATGACAGTTGATGCAAGAGGTTATGGCAGAGTACAGCAGAGTTATGTAAGAGCGTTATGCAGAAATATGGCAGAGTTATTAGCAAAATGTGGCAGTGTTAAGGCAGATTACAGATTTATGGCCCAGTAATTATGTAAGAGTTTAATGGCAGGTCCTGGCAGAGTCACGCAGGGTTTTATGGATAGTTATCCGAATATATGAGTGTTATGGCAGAGTCCTGGCATGAGTTAGTAAGAGTTATGGCAAATTTATGGCCGAGTTATGGGCAGAGTTATGGCAGTGTTAGGAAGTTATGGCAAGTTATTGTAAGAGTTATGGCAGAATGTATGGCAATGTTATGGCAGTGTTTATGGCCAGTTAGGAGGTTATGGCAAGTTATGGTGTTCAGGTTGTACTCTTGTTTCTTCTTATCAGTTGCAATACAAGTTCTCTAGGCTGCGCTTATAGTGCCGGCGCGGGCAAGTCGACGTCGTCCGGCAAAACAAATGCATTGCAGTCCATACGCGTTGCTTATAGTAAGTGTCGACGTGACGGCACGACGGAGCGAGGAACTGGTCGCAAGATCGAGGAAGTCACTCTATTTGATTTTCCAGCAACCGTCGCTGACCTCTATGTTCCGTTGCCGGCACTATAATTTCTTGTAGCTTTAGAATTATGTAAGCTCTTTCCAGGACCTGCTAGGGAACTATCTCCCCACCCGTCTCCAACGATAATCAAACTCTCCTCACCATTACACAGTAGGGAAATCTCCCACAACCTAATAATCCTCACACCTTATTAAACGACGTTTGGGATCTCATATATCTCCCCACGCCGACTTCAAGATATAGAACCCTCCATACCAGTATCATAATACCCCAGTCGCTGAGATACTCGGACAGAGTGAATATCAGCCATTTAGCGTCAGATGACCTCCGAGCCCAATTCGCTCGTAACTCGAGGAGAATTGCTCCATCGCTAAGTATATAAACCTCACACACCATGACTAATTGAGGGAATATCTCACCATCCGCTCAAAGATAAACCCTCCCCGCATTACAGTGAGGGAATATCTCACCATCCGCTCAAAGATAAACCTCACATTACATGAGGGATATATTTCCAAACCCCACCATCTCCCCACCGCTGCAAAGATAAACCCACATTACATACGGATACCATCCGCTCAAAGATAAACCTCCACCATTACATGAGGGTAATATCTCCATCACCATAAACCTCCACCATTACATGAGGGAATATCTCCACACCTAGATAAACCTCCACCATTACATGAGGGAATATCTCCACACCTAGATAAACCTCCACCATTACATGAGGGAATATCTCCCCAGCCGCTCCACGATAAACCTCCACCATTACATGAGGGAATACCTCCCACACCCCTCCCAGATAAACCCCACCATTACATGAGGAATATCTCCCACCCTCAAGATAAACCTCCCACCATTACATGAGGGAATATTCCACACCTCTAGATAAAACCTCCACCAGTACTGAAGGGAATATCTCCACACCTAGATAAACCTCCAACTTACATGAGGATATCTCCAAACCTAGATAAACCTCACCATTACATGAGGGAATATCTCCACACCAGATAAACCTCACCATGTACATGAGGGAATATCT
>WSYH01002583.1:40502-83711 GCA_036426205.1 Ascaphus truei
AGAGATAAGGGGACGGTCAGAGATAAGGGGACGGTCAGAGATAAGGGAACGGTCAGAGATAAGGGGACGGTCAGAGATAAGGGGCCGGTCAGAGATAAGGGGACGGTCAGAGATAAGGGGACGGTCAGAGATAAGGGGACGTCAGAGATAAGGGGACAGTCAGAGATAAGGGGACGGTCAGAGATAAGGGGACGATCAGGGGAACGGGGAACGGTCAGGGGAACGGTCAGGGGAGGGGACGATCAAGGGAACAGGATGGTCAGGGGAATGGGGACGATCAAGGGACGGTCAGGGGAACGGGACGGTCAGTGGAATGGGGACGATCAAGGGACGGTCAGGGGAACGGGACGGTCAGTGGAACGGGGACGATCAAGGGACGGTTAGGGGAACGGGACAGTCAGGGGAACGGGACGGTCAGGGGAATGGGGACGGTCAGGGGAACGGGGACGGTCAGGGGAACGGTCAAGGGAACGGGGACGGTCAGGGGAACGGGGACGATCAGGGGAACGGGGACGATCAGGGGACGGTCAGGGAACAGAACCGGTCAGGAGAATGGGACAGACCTTTCTGCAGTAATTTCCTCAGAGGGAAAGTAGTAGTAGTAGTAGTAGCGCGTAGTAGTCTAGCTTACCATGAACTGATCGCGGTGAATAAAAGGGGAAAGTGAGGGCAATTTGTGCAAACAAGCTGTTCAGAGTAAGTGTGCCGTGCGGGGAGTCAGAGAGACTCATTACCTGGGGTACGCGGAGACCCGGCCCCGGTATATTCTAACAAACACTTTCGTGTGGTTACAGGTGCGGTGACGTGGACCCGGGAAGCACGCTGCTTTACCCAGTCACCTTCACCCCAACGCAGGTCGGAGCGCGGCGGCTCTGCGTGCAGCTGGAGTGCAGCAAGTTCAGGGGTGTCACCGGCTTCCAGGGGCTGGAGGTCCTAGCCGCCGATGTCCAGCAATGTCAGTGTCACCCGCCCATCGCTGCTCCTGCAAACACCCAATGAGCACACACCTCCTAAACCAGGCTGCAGAGAAGGGCCCGAAACATCGCTGATTTGCTATAAACCCTCTTTGCTTAGCCAGTACGAGGCCCAGCTGCCTTAACCCAGGGCTGGCCAACTCCTGTCCTCAAGGGCCACCAACAGGCCAGGTATTGGGGATATCCCTGTTCAGCGCAGGTGGCTCAATCAGTGCTCAGTCGTCAACGACTGAGCCACTGATTGAGCCGCCTGGCTGAAGCAGGGATTATACCTGGCCTGTTGCTGGCCCTTGAGGACTGGATTTTAACTCTTTCAGAGCAATACGTGGCAGGCGTCTCTGGCAGGGAAAGGGTTGATGCCGCTTTGTCCTGCACTGTGCGTTATCCTCCCGCCTCCACCTCCGCTTCATAGATTCCTTCCCCACTCCACATTGTCAACCTTACGTCATTAGTCTAATCCTGTAACCCCCCCCCCCCCCCCGACAGCCTTTGCATCACCATGCAACCCTGCAGAGACAGGGGGCGGCCATGTTTACTGTGTGTACCATAGCTACATGTCGCGTGCGCACGCAATGCAAGACCGTGTCCATGGTCGGCGCGATCACAATGCCTTAAGACAGCGGTGCGCAAACTGGGGGGGGGGGGGGCCAGCGCAGTTACAGAGGCCCCACGCTAAGGGAGTGAGGTCTCTGTCAATTTACTCACTGGTTCTTGTCCATGCGTCTCCACGGCAACGTGGTGTCAAATGACGCCCGTTACCATGGAGAAGTGACGTCACATGACGTTCCATTGAAGGTAAGGGGAGCGAGCGTTAGAAGAGCAGGCAGGGGGGGCGCAGCGCCGGAAGTTTGCGCACCCCTGCCTTAAGGCAATGAATGCAGCCATAGAACATGCGTGCGACAGCGTGGTGGGGCACGCGGGGCACGACAAATCAGATACATTCGATTCTGCGGCGCAACGGCCGGGTCATGTGAGTGGTTCGCCCGTCACGGCCGCGCCCCCCCCCTAACGCCTACCCAGGCTACAAATCGCTGTCAGTTAAAACGCGGGTGATGTCACGCGAGCGAGCGCTCACCGTGGACCCAGCCCAACGTGATCCCCTCGCCGTTTACCTGCGCGCGCCGGTGGGATGGATCACGCCTGACCTCACCGCGTGGCCACTCGTTATTCGGGTTGTTGATTGGCACGTGTCACCGGCAGGGCCCCTTCACCGCTGGGACGAAGTGCAGAGATCGGCGCGGCGATGGAGCACCAGCGACCCGCCACAGGCCGCGACGCCTCTCTCCGTCTCCATCCAATCAGATGACTCGCTGCTGTACGGGCAGGACCTCTCTGCTACGGTCAGAGTGGCCAATCACAGCGGAGCGGAGACAGACCTCCGCGGGCTCCTTTGCGCTCAGTATCTGCACAAGAACACAAGCTCCTCCCTTCACTTCTGGAAGGAAGAACTCCGCTTTTCCATACAGGCCCAGCAAGGTAAAAATGAGCTGTATCTACACAAGGCCACAGTGCTCTGTGTAAGTTGTGATACCTTTTAGTGCATGGCCAGTAAACTTGAAGAAGAGACCGCTGAGGTTCAGGAAAGCTCTGTACACTCATTTCCCCTGCAAAGAACCTTAATGTTTGTCTCCTAAAAGGGTATCGCAACTTACACAGCGATCTCCAGCAGCAATGCGGCTGCTAGAGCCTTACAACCTAAACATTATAACACAGGGAAATATAATATATTGTATCAAACACGCAAGCGCACGATATAAGGATGTCCTACCCTGCAGAGCTGACTATTAAACAGTATGCGGATAAAGTTTAATTGCACAAGCCTGTGGCTGTCTTGGTGCCTTGCACACTAAACGTTTAGATTTGCTTCGTTTCAATTCCGTGCACAAGACGCGCTCTCGTCATATAAGAGGAACACCCCAAAAACCCTGATTCTGTGTATTGATGCTATCGCGGCTGTAACTTACACCTCACGTTCAATTCCGTGTGTTCCCAGAGAAAACCGTGAGCGTCCGCCTCCTCCACGCGCAGTACGCAGACATCCTGCGGGCCAGCGGCCATGTCCGCATCACGGCTCTCGTACAGGACGTCAGCAGCACGGTCTGCGCAAGCCGGAAGGTGGCTGTGTTCAGGCCCGCCCTTACCATCCAGGTAAGCTCCGGCGGTGACTGGACCCGGGGACGCCCAGCCTCGGTTCTAGGTCTGGTTCCACAGAACCGGAGCGTAGTAGGCCGGTGAATTATTAGTGTGAGCTTGTGTGAATAAAGAGCGAGCTGGAATGATTAACCTTACAGTAGCACCAGCGAAGCATTGTAAATGCAATCCCCGCTGAGGCATACGTCCTTATTTGCAGATGCAGGAGGACTCGTGGCAATACCAGCTCATGGCAGCCACCATCAGCATCACAAACCCACTGGCGGAGGCCTTGGAAGGCTGTAAGATAACCGTGTCCGGGGAAGGCCTGATATACCGAGAAAGATCCTACAGGTGGGGACATACCCGGATGTAACGCCCGAGAGAAGATACAGCTTTATACGGGGAGGGGGCAGGACTCTCCCAGCATGAGTGGTGCAGAATATAAAACTTGGCAAGCGGACATTAGCATTGGAAAAAAGGGGGGGGGGGGAGACGACACTCAGCCATATAACACATCCCATTCATAGCAAGGTTTCTTTCGCAATGAGGTCTCTAGGGGTTCCAAAGTGTGACTGCGACCGGCAGCCGCCGAGCAGGATTCAGTGTCAGCCCGTCATGGTACTCAGCGGCTGTCCAGGCTGAATTACAAAGCAGATAGGACAAAGATGGCATTATTCCCAGATTTCCCAGTAATGTGCTTAGACAAAAGTGAATCCGTTTCAGTTGAGAGGGAAGTGAAGCGTCAGTGAACAAGACCTGCTCTTTACAAACCGGCGGAATAGTTTTCTTTCTATACACACACACACAGTGGCAGAAGCTGAGGTGGGACAGGATGAGGGAAATCCTCTAACTCTTTCGTTCACTGCCCTCTCTCTTTGTGGATGTAGTTACAGGGACGTTGAGCCCAGCAGCACCCAGACGTATGACATCACGTTCGCTCCGACCCAGACCGGCGCCCAGGCACTGTCGGTGAGATTTGACTGCAGGCAGTTCCGTGGTGTGAGGAGCAGCCGGAGCGTGGAGGTTCTGCCATCCGAAATCCCAGCATCCAGGGGACAGGAGACCATGCGGACATCAGGAACATCCACAGAATGACCACAAGTTCCTCTGATCTGGACTGCAGGATATTATTACACCAGCTGTCCTGGTGCAGTGCTGATCGCTAACCGCAGACACCATTCTGCATCCTTTTCTGGCACAGAAATCTGAGACTCTCACTCTGTATAATCACAAAACATGACATTCAACCCCACCCCCGCCCCACCCCAAATCCAGTCATCCAACCCCACCGCCCCCCCCCCCAAATCCAGTTATCCAACCCCACCGTCTCACCCAATCCAGTCATCCAACCCCACCGTCCCCGCCAAATCGTCGTCCAACCCCACCGTCCCCCCAAAACCAGTTATCCTATCCCTTCCAAATCCAATCATCCAACCGCTCCCAAATTAGTCGTCATACAACCCCACCACCGTCCCCAAACCCAGTCATCCAACCCCACCGTCCCCCCTAAAACCAGTCATCTTACCCCTCCCAAATCCAGTCATCCTGACCACTCTACACAAAATACTTCACCTGGATCCAGTGTCACATTTAAAGGGCAATACTGTTCTTGTTACTTTGTATCACAATATGAAATAAACAGAATACAGTGTGTTCCTGTGCTGCGTCTCTCTTATCTCAGAGCCAAAAACGTATTTTATCTTCTCCTCCTGGACATCACATGACGGGGCTGGTATGGGCAGTGAAAGGCAACACAAGTTTCCCCAAACTCTCCTGGACATAACACCAGACCCGCACCAAAGGCGGCAACGTAAGAGTCTCCCCCATATACCATCACTGTTCCTGTCCACCAACCCAGTGTGTATACGGTTAACATCATAAAGACACACAACTTCATAAGACCTGGAGTTCCGGGTTTGGTGATGTCACAGCTGCGCTGTTATTGAGTCAAATATTGCATCTCCGTTACGTTACCACTTACCCTTCCTTATAGATTGTAAGCTCCTTGAGGCAGTGCCCTCTTTACCTCTTACAATGTATGTCAATGTTGTGTTTTGTCCTCCAACCCCTAATGTACTGCACTACGGAATATGTAATAAATAATAGCAAGGGGACTGAATGGCTGGTGCTGTAGGGTCACTCCTCCCATCTGACGCTGGGAACAACACCTGACCCAGTTGTACTGTCCGGCCAGGATTACACCTCAGAGCTGGCTGTATGCACGGGTCAGAGGAGCTGTCCCAGGTATTCTCCCACAATGCACGATGTGACACAGACGAACAGGAAGGAGAGGGGGGGACGAGACAGACGGCTCGCAGAGTAACACCAGTCCGACGGTCTGCATGCAGAGAAACCGTTTCCTTACCCGCCACAGACCAGCAAGACTTTAACACCACCGTATCTTCGCAGCGACTTGCCGACACTGCGCCAAAACACACTAACATTAAAATCTGTGTGTATATTAGAAACCCTCTGTCTCCTCAACAGCACCAACATAAAAAAAAGGCTGCCGCTTCTCTGCAAAATACTAAATATTCACTCTCTCTGGGTCACATTTAAAGAGCCAGTCCAAGCGGCACTTAAAAAAATAAAGTTTAAGATATGCCGTCTTTTATTACCTTATATTGAAAACCAATTACCTAAGCTGCCGATCGATTTGTTCTCCCGTGATCGATCAACAAGGATCCTGCTTCCCAGGGTTCACAAAATGGCTACAAAACCACACACACAAAAAAAAAAATAGAGTGCATGGAGGCACAATCAATCAAAACGAACAATACTTTCTGTAAAAGAATAGGCAAGTTAAAAACTTACATATGCAATAATGTTAGAAAAGGTGCACCCCCCACAGGGATATGCTGGTATAACCGGAACATCCATGGGACAGATGTTCTTATATCCCCAGAGTCCCTGTTCTTGTTGGGGAAAGCTGCAACCTGCATGCAGTGGCTGTACTGCCGATGTTGGCGTTCTCGTGGGTGGGGGGATAACATCAGGTGTCCGACGTTTCATGGAACGTGATGCCCAAGACCTCAACGCGTTTCGCGTCATATGACGCTTCATCAGGATGTGGGTCTACGGATCTGAGGGTGTAACACACACACCTCCCCAAAATTGTTCCCGCCTAGTTAAAGCTGCAGTTCAAGCTGCTGTTTATAAAAAAAAAATCGCATTCAATATGTGCATCAATACAATCTGCAGACTGACAAGTAATCAGCTAAGCTGCAGATCTATCCGTTCTCCTGTAATCAATCGCTTTGCTCTGGGTTATTTAATTCAGCATTATGGGAAATGTAGTTCCTGGAATATGATTGGCTGGGCAGTTACTAGATACAATTGGTGCACTGCTAGAGAAAGGCTCTGGCTCTTGAGCCCCGCCCTATCAGAAGGGGGCGGTCACTTTGGAAATGCTTCCTACATTAGAAACATAAAAAATGCCTTTAAAACATTTTTTACATATTTTTTAAATGCTACAAGTATTTTCTCATAGTACAGAACTGATTAAAAAACATGTAGGATATTGCTTGAACTGTTGCTTTAAGATCCAAAACGGGCTAAATACCTTCCAATTTTCTAATATACACACACAGCGAACTATGATATGGGGATATAAGAACATCTTTCTCCTGGACGTTCCAGCTATACCAGCATATTCCTGTGTGGGGTGTACCTTTTATAACATTATTGTATACTGTACAGGCAGTCTTCGTTTTACAACGAATGGCTTATCCAACGCTATGCAATGCATACCTATGTTCATTTTTACAACGCCAAAACGGCTTATCCAACGCTCTTACGACACTTTGCAAAGTTTTTTATGTGTATATAATATATATATATTATACTATATAATATATTATATTATATATTATGTTATATTATATATATATATAATATACAGTAAATGCACTATATAATTTATGTGTGTGCTGCATATCTTATTGTCTGCGTAAAATATTTTGTGTATTTTAGCATTAAAAATGCCTTCAGGAACGGAACCTTTCATTTAAACAGTGTTCCTATGGGAAAACGTGTTTCACTTTACAACGTTTCGCTATCCAACGCCATTTTGGATAACCGAGGACTGCCTGTATGTAAGTTTTTAACTGGTCTATTCTTTTACATACAGTACTATTCATTTGTATTGATTGTGTCACTATGCACACTATTATTTTATAGTTTTGTCTGCTTTCGTTGGCCCTGTTGATAATGGAAGAATATTGAGCAGCAGCAGGACACACCTTGGGATATAACTGGAAGCCTTTGGGATCAACGCTTACCTCCTTTCTTCACTAAATGGTCGCCTTTCAGCTTCAAATCAACCCTTCGGTCAGTGTAACACAGAAGCTACAATGTATTCTTATATTACTCTGGTAACATTGGTCTATTGTTACAGTTTGCAGCTCGAACTGCTGGGAACATTAGTCTTTTGTTACCAAACAGAAAAGTGTTGCAACGGTCTTGCACTGCTGGGGAGGTGTGCTAAACTTGCTGCAGAAACCAAAAGGATGCTCAGTATATTAAAACGCATAGAAAATGGCATCAACCGTAGAATAAAAAAAATAAAATGTATTACCCAATACTACAGAACTGATTTTTTTTTTTTTTTTTTAAATAAAACACGTGAGATATTGCGTGGATTGCGCTTTTAAGATGGCTGCCTGGCAAATTAACGAGGTCATGCTGATGGAAAAGCTGACCGCTTTTTGTAAAACAGTCCTCACCGGACTTCTACCAAACCTGGGAGCCGTGGCTAGTGCTCTGACCCAAAACCAAGGATTACTCAATAGCTGCAACTAACAACCTAGCCGTCTTACCCATAGATACACAGGCGCAGGTGCTCGGCGGCCGAGTGGAGGGGTGATACCAATTTCTCTCTCCTCCCCCCCCCCCCCCCCCCCCTCTCCTACTCTTCCTTTTTTCTTGCCGCTTTCTCGACTGATCCCCCCCCCCCTTTCCTCCATTGAGACATCCAAGCTCAAAAAACAAAGTCAAGTGACTACCCTTCCCTCTTCCCTCTCTCAGTCGAGGTCCACTATGTGGTCGAGAGGCCTCGCCACTCCTGGCGAAGCTCTATCTTTCTCACAAAAAAAGAAAACTGTTGTATTAGGCTACGCGTATACCTTGTCATGATGTTTTTAATAGGCAAAAACAATCAAACATTTGACAAAAAAAAATAAAAAAAGATGGCTGCCTGGGGAATGTGGAGAGAGAAGCTGTGAGTTTAAGGAAGAGGATTACAGGCATACCCCGGTTTAAGGACACTCACGAGTAAGGACATATTTTCAATAGCACCATACCCGTGTCCGTACGCTCTCTTCGCGAGTACGGACACTTATTCTGCCATAGTAGTGAGGCGATGATTCCCCTCGCCCAATAGGCAAACGGCAGCGCACGCATGCGCCTGCCAGCACGTCCTGAACAGCAATACCGGCTCCCTACCTGCACCAAAGCATCAATAAGTGGGGAAAAAAAAGTAGCGTGTCACTAAGTACATTTTCGCTTTACATACATGCTCTGGACCCTTTGTGTACGTTAATGCGGGGTATGCCTGTACCTCGGTTACCTATTAACTGCACTCCGTCAGAACTAGCGATGTATAGGTGACAGATATAGGGATTGTGGTTATGATGGGGAAAACTTATAAAAGGAAGAAATGTTCACATTTGTGTAAGGTTTAATCGAACAATTCTTTATGCTGCCGGACAGAAGCCGCCATATTAAAAGCACCCAGTCCTCTCGTGACCCTATATTCATCCTATGATCGCCCGGTAGTCGTCGCCCCCCGCCACAGGAAACAGCGTTTACACGCACGGCCACAAAACGCCTCCCGTCTGACTCTGCACGAGTGGTCATCGCTCTCCCAGTAACCGCCGAGCGCGGCCACGGGGGTCACCCAAAAGTGCAAAAAAGGTCAGAGGGCGTCCTGGGTCAAGTTCTTGATTTTGTCCATGTTGTGGTCAACAGCGCCGTCGAGGAACTGGACCCACCCCGCTTCCGTGTCAGGATAGACGTGGCTCGCCCTGAGAGACGGACAAACAGCGGTCAGAGACTGAAGGTCCGAGCAGTGGCTACCACCACCCCCGGC
This sequence comes from Ascaphus truei, assembly GCA_036426205.1. NCBI lineage: Eukaryota > Metazoa > Chordata > Amphibia > Anura > Ascaphidae > Ascaphus > Ascaphus truei. The sequence continues at coordinate 49,698 of WSYH01002583.1, forward strand.
CTTCGTTACTAAAAGGATCCCACGTAAGAGAATAAGAATTCCCCATCGTGTGAAATGATCTAGGTTATTGATGCAGGAAAAAGTGTCTCTTCCATTCCACTATATCTCCCCCTTCTCTTTAACCGTAATTCTGCAGTTACTCTGATCTCTCTTCCCCCCCCTTCCACCAGTAACAGGCTGCAGTCACTGAGCTCCCCCCCCCCGCCCCCCAGGTGAAACAAACCTTGTAATTTCCAGAACTTTTTTCAGCACAGAGGATAACTTTGCCGCCTGTAACAGAGAGAGTGTAAGTGATGGGGGCGAGACAGAGAGGGGGGAGAGAAGAGTAGGGCCGTGAAGACGGAATAGAGGAGGCAGGGTTCAAGGCTTTGGTCCCGGTCGTTGAACATGCGCTAACAGTTGAGGGCACATGCCTTACTTTTTGGATCATCCCAGGCCCTGTGCTTCCCCGTTTCTCGTTTACTACGAGGACTGCTCGGACGCCCCCCGACTGACCTGCGTGGCTCATTTCCAGTCCTTGCCCGACGCCACTCCTCGTTTCTTTTTCCCAGATAGCCAGTCCGGCCCCATATATGTGATTCTGTTCTGTAGCTTTCGGTCTTGGTCATGGATCTCTGCTCCCTGTTAGGTGTGGCACCTTAATCCGCCTCGGTTTTTCCCGCAATTGCCGCGCTTGGCTATGCGAGTTACCGACCTGGAATTTGGACGCGGAAGTAGTGTTTGCGGTGTCTTGCTGATCCACCGGGCCTCGCAGTTCAAGTGGGAATTGTCGGAGGCCCCGGGGCGGCGGGGTTGGGAGCGGCCGAGAAAGAGAGGGGGGGTCCGAGAAAGAGAGGGGGGGCCGAGACAGAGAGGGGGGCGAGACAGAGAGGGGGGCCGAGACAGAGAGGGGGGCCGAGACAGAGAGGGGGGGCCGAGACAGAGAGGGGGGCCGAGACAGAGAGGGGGGCGAGACAGAGAGGGGGGCGAGACAGAGAGGGTGCCGAGACAGAGAGGGGGCGAGACAGAGAGAGAATGAATACGTACCGTGTAGCGCACGGCTGTGTGGTTCGTCGGGGGGTACATACTCAGGGCCAGCTCGTCAACGCTAATAAAAGAAGAGACTCAGAAACCACGGCGCGCACACGAAACCGCGATATGTTATCCAACTACAGCTGGAATTCTCACTCCCTTCTATGTACCAAGCACGCAGTTACCCCAACATTACAGGCAATGTATCCTGCCCAACCACAGTCACTTCCTGTACAGGGAGAGGGAAGGAACGGATCTAACCAACGCATGAGCAGCGCTAAGCTACAGGGAACCGGGCGTTCCTTCCGGAGGCCTCTGGGCAGTCCCCTGATTTTAGAATCTAGAGAAAACGATATATGGGGATCTCGAGATCCCCGCGAGGGGGTGCTGATCAGTACATATGCCAAGTGCGGGGGGGGGATGCGGGGGAGGGCACAGCGTGAGGGGGACACAGCGCACCTTACCTCGGGCTGACCTCCTGGGTAATATCCGCCAGGTCGTCCAGCTGAGCCACCTGCTCCGCGGTGTCCACCTTCCCGTGAGTTTTCAGAGCGCCCAGCACCTTCCTCAGACTGGCTTTGGAGGCTTTCATCAGGCCCACGCAGGGGGCCAGGAGCCTGCGGTCCGCCTCGGACCAGGTGTCCTGGTTACCACGAGCGCCCAGATCGTCGTCCTCCAGGAGGTCGTTGAACGGGTCTTCCTCGCCCGCCTGGGCCTGAGCGAGGAGAGAGTGAAGCATGATGGGAAGGGAGAGGTCACTTCTGCAGAACCCCTCAAACTGACCATAAAATACAAGACGCACTAAAGAGAATCACTACCTACAGAGTACCTATAGTGCCAGAAGAAACCCAGGAACTCCCCCTGCCTCCCCAGCACTGAAGGAGTTCCAATGTCATCACCCAATAAATACACGCTTCCTACAAAGAACACGCGTGACACAGAAGGGGAGAGTTACCTGTTCCACCTCCTCCAGAGCATCTTTTACCACAGCCAGATACCCCGACACCAGGTTCACCACAGCCATCTGGTTATCTGTAAGGAGAGCAGCCATCACTCAGCAAGGGGGGTGGTGACCCCCAGGGGGAGAAGGGGGGCAACCCCGGGGGAGACCACCCCAGGGCAGGAGGAAGGGTAACCCCAGGGGGGGGGGGGGGGGAGGTGACTCCAGGGGAGGAGGGGACCCTGTGGGAGATTTAACGGATGTACAAACCTGTGGGAAGCTGCCCCCACTGATCACATGCCTCCCACACACTGCCTGTGGACACCAACTGCTCCTGTGACAACCTGAGAGGACACGGGAGATGTGGATGAGAAACCCCCCTCCATGCAGCTTCATAACGTGAGGAGCAGCGGTCTCCCTTGCTGAGGTACTTGATACCTCTTTATACGCGAGCTCAGAATCACATCCACCAGCTGGATAATGCCGTCTATCACATCTGCCACGGCCTCCCGCACCGTTTTCCGGAGCGTGGTACCTGTGTGTGAGCGGAGACACGGACTTAGAGGGTATTACAGCGGGCTACAGCACGAGGACGCTCCCCCGCACCCCACGCCCCTCACCTTGTCTCTTGGGGAGGGAATAATACACGGTCGCAGCTGCCAAGACGGCGTTGAGAAGCCCGTCACTTAACTTCCGGCTGTCCTGAAACACACGGAGGAGATGTGGAGAGACTGCACCTCTGACCGTGGGACACCCGTGCCCAGAACATCACCCACCTCTTCTGACGGCAGCGGGGGCTTGGAGAAGGCCAGGCTCATCTTGGTGGCTTCCTGAGACATGGCCTTAAATGTCTGTCCTGGAGTGAACATCAGAAACAGCCTGTATAATACAGATCCACTGTGCCTCATATTAACAAATACCCAGTAAGCTCATTTAAGCCCCAAAAGTTACCACAAAATATATATATATATATGTGTGTGTATAAATGTCAAAACGGAGTGCTACTGGGCATGGCAATACATACAATAAACAAACACAAACAGAGCCCAGTGCTACATCCAATGGCACAAATACACAGTGTAATACTTATATATTCTCTTGTAAAAAAGGGTCATTTAGTTTAACCCTTTGGCCAAAGCGTCTTAAGCCTGCCGCCACTTACAAGGCATGACCATAGCAGGGCCTAACACTGATTAAAATTCTTAATATAAGACCAGAGGTGAAAAGAACCCCTATGTAGCACTCTGTCACTTAGTGAGACCGTTTTAAAACATGATTTATTAGGAACTAGTTAAAACAATGGGGTTTAAAACAAGAATTAAATAAATTGCAAGCGCTTAAGTAACTCTAAAGTTATAGTAAACCCTAGAGAGAATAGTATATGGTCAGTGTTAATGTATTGTATTGTATGTCTTTATTTATATAGCGCCATTAATGTACATAGCGCTTCACAGCAGTAATACATGTGGTAATCAAATAAATAACAGATATTATAAATAACAGATCATGGGAATAAGTGCTTTAGACATTAAGGAAGAGGAGTCCCTGCCCCGAGGAGCTTACAAGTCTAACTGGTAGGTAGGGAGAACGTACAGAGACAGTAGGAGGGAGTTCTGGTAAGTGCGTCTGTCCAGTGTTATGTAGATTCACTGGCCCTAGTGACACTTGTATAGATGCATCTCCCAGGGAATGGTAGTGTGAGGGAAGAATAGTAAGAGCCTTAAATATAGTGCCACCGTATAATAAGTACTGGTAGGTGCACAGATACCAGAATACCTTGCACAGGGCCGATATGTGATCCAGCCAGGTGCCCAGATTGTGATTGAGTCAATCCCAATAGGTTGTGCACCACTCCTGACCACGAACGTGATTGTAGTATTGTGTACGTGAGTGTATATAACAAAAAAATTGTCGTGTGAGCTGAAGATCTGAAGTATGCAGATCTATAGCTGACACTAGTACTTAAAGGGTTAATATACTGTTGGAAAATAAGACACCGCTGAGACTCCTAAATGGTCAAAATAGGAGATGTCAGCTAGGTAGAACACTATATAGGATCAATGGTAGGTTGTCCAGTGACTAGAACCTGAACCTAATATGTGTTATACCTCTCTATTTAAGGTAGTATACTGGCACCTCAGAAACTAATGTGTTGATTAGGTTTCTGAGTGGGACGCCTGACAGCTACCAAATATATGTTATAATATCCCTAGGTATACTATTGAGTAGTGGGATGTAGGTAAGTAGCTGGGGTATGATGTCCTAGCATTGTAATAGTACATTGCCAGTGTAATCAAATAAACTCCCTCTGAGAGGGCTCCCTTAGACCGTCCGTTCTATCGGGAGCATGTCCCTGTGCAGGGGCTGAGCCACGCTGTCTTTCCCTGTTAGGATTCAGATCAGCACCTGTGAGCAGGGGCTCTGCGCGTGCACGTCACTGATTGATGCCGACGCGCTCGTTTCGCTGCTAATGCTTTGTCAAGGCCAGTAGGAGGGGGGAGGTGGGGGTCCCCTGTGTTTCAGGAAGGTATTTATAGCGCTGGTATTTAAACTGATGTAACCTTTGTGGCCCAGCGCATGCGCACTGTACTGCTGGTCTGGAATTATGTATATGGCCCGCCCTGAGTCACTTTGTATCTTCAGAGACGTGCTGGTGCTGTGCATGCTGCTGTGCATGTTATAAGCAAGTTGCTAATGATTGTAATAACTTGTTTAGTTGGCTTGATAATAGATAGTGGCTCTCACTTTTAGTCCACTATATTTGACGTTTCAATAAAGTAAATAAAACAATTTTTGGTGTCAGTTTCTGTGTTGCTTGTATGGAATCATATTTAAGGCTCTTGCTATCCTTCCCTCACACTACCATTCCCTAGGAGATGCATTTATACAAGTGTCACTAGGGCCAGTGAATCTACATAAAACTGGACATAAACACTGACCCTATACTATTCTCTCTAGGGTTTACTATACCTTTAGAGTTACTTAAGCGCTTGCAATTTATTTAATTCTTGTTTTAAACCCCATTGTTTTAACTAGTTCCTAATAAATCATGTTTTAAAACGGTCATCATCTCACTAAGTGATAGAGTGCTATATAGGGGTTCTTTTCACCTCTGGTCTTATAATAATGTAGCCCCTCTAAGCACCATCACCTACCTACATCTGGCTGTAGCGGGTGTAATTGTATAGTGTGTAAAATTCTTAATTGCCTGTACAATACTAGGAAGAATGGTCATATTTGATCTGTCATAATCAGCTGCATGGTTCTAAATCTGATTGAAATTCTTATTTACCTGGACAATACCAGGAAGAATACTCTGTATTAGATTTGTCACAATCAGCTGCATACAAAGACCTGTGCATATGGAAAGTGTTAGGCCCTGCTATGGTCATGCCTTGTAAGTGGCTCGCAGTCTTAAGACGCTTTGGCCAAAGGGTTAAACTAAATGACCCTTTTTTTACAAGAGAATATATAGGTATTTCACTGTGTATTTGTGCCATTGGATGTAGCACTGGGCTCTGTTTGTGTATAGTATATGTGCCTCATATTAGTAAGGATTCAGGCGCTCGCTCCAAGCGACTTCTTGTAAATCGGTGTATGACACACATTTCATTAACCCTGTCCCTGCCAGAGAGGCCATCCATGCATGGTTAAGGCAAACATACATGTAATAAGAATAAAACACACATATCCAACAAGCTCTGAGAAACCAAAAACATTACTACATAGTGTGTGTGAGTGTGTGTAAAGGAGTGCTAGTGGGCGTAGCTAAATGTATACAACAAAAAACAAACAAAGATGCCCAAAGCTACATCCAATATGACAAAAATATACAGTGCAATACCTATATATTCTCTAGAAAAAGGGTAATTTAGTTCAACCCTTTGGCCAAAGCGTCTTAAGCCTGCTAGCCACTTCAAGGCATGACCGTTAGCAGGTCCTAACACTCCCTGGGTTACAACAGATCCAATGCTGATCATTCTTCCTGTAATTATAGAGGTTAATAAGAATTGTAACTCATGGAGTGTTAGGACCTGCTAACAGTCATGCCTTGAAGGGGCACTGATTTAGCCACCTGTGCTGAAGCAGGGATAAACCCAACACCTGACCTGTTGGTGGTACTTGAGGACTGGAGTTGGATACTGTTTTTTTTTTCGTTTTCCATGTTACTTTTGGTCCTGATTAGATTGCCTGGTGACAATCACTTACTTCATCGCACTTCCACCTACATATTGTATGTAACAACCGTTATTGTATTGTATGTCTTTATTTATATAGCCTTGTTGTTGGGGTGGGAAGGGAGCGATCAAATCAGGTACAATACATGTGAATATTTATTTATATAGCGCCATTAATGTACATAGCGCTTCACAGTAGTAATACATGTGGTAATCAAATAAATAACAGATAATATAAATAACAGATCATGGGAATAAGTGCTTTAGACATAAAAGTAACATTAAGGAAGAGGAGTCCCTGCCCCGAGGAGCTTACAGTCTAATTTGTAGGTAGGGAGAACGTACAGAGACATTAAGAGGGAGTTCTGGTAAGTGCGTCTGCAGGGGGCCAAGCTTTATGTATCATGTGTTCAGAATATCCACAGTGCTATTCATATGCTTCTTTAAGCAAGTGTGTCTTAAGGTGGGTCTTAAAGGTGGATAGAGAGGGTGCAAGTCGGGTACAGAGGGGAAGGGCATTCCAGAGGTGTGGGGCAGTCAGTGAAAAAGGTTTAAGGCGGGAGAGGGCTTTAGATACAAAGCGGCTAGAAAGAAGACATCCTTGAGCAGAACGCAAGAGTCGGGATGGTGCATAACGAGAAATTAGGGCAGAGATGTAAGGAGGGGCAGAAGAGTGTAAAGCTTTAAAAGTGAGGAGAAGAATGGAGTGTGAGATGCGGGATTTGATCGGAAGCCAGGAGGGATTTCAGGAGGGGAGACGCGGAGACAGATCTAGAAAAGAGTAGAGTGATTCTGGCAGCAGCGTTTAGGATAGATTGTAGGGGAACACAAAAAGAACACCTGCCTAGACAGGTGAAAGAACCCCTTTTGATATGGAGTCGCGACTCAACTCCAAAGAAGCTGAACTGACAACTGCTTTGAGTGGGAAAAGAAGTGCAGAAGGACAGCTTCAAGAGCCGAAAACTCAAATAGTTGGTCTTTCATTGGGTAATGCCACGAAACGGCAGTCGCAAGAGGAGACCATGGAGAGCGAACTCTGTGTCCCCATTGACTCATGTGGAAAGGCTGCACCCATCCTTGATGCCTACGTTCCTGATGTCTCTGCCCCTGCTTTTGGGTTGAGCGCACCCATTCGGAGGTTCCCTGCAGCACCCAATGTACCTGTGGAGTACCCTCTGCCCGCTGACAAACCACCAGAGGTGGGTCACCTTGAATCCACTTTTCATCAAGGCCTTCGGGAAGAGCCTGGAGGATCGTCCAGAGAACGCTCTTGGGATGGGGGAGTAATGTCATATTCTCTAGCCTGCTGTACCCATGCTTGGCCACCGGGACTGCTGCCACTCTCAATGTCTTGTTCTAGCCTGCAGTACCTATACTTGTCCACCGGGATTGCTGCTTCTAAACTAAGGAACATTCCAGACTCTGATACCTGACACCTCTGCACCTGTGCTCCACCTCCCAGCCTGCCTATATAAACCTCCCATTCCTGTTCCTCCCTTGCCTCTGTTTCAAGTCATACTCCTATACACATGCCTCTGATCCTGATCTGTTCCTGTACCTGTATTTGAGTCTGTTCGCTGTATAGGCCCTTGCTGGTAATCTGGCTTGTCCCTGTTTGTTCCTGTTCTCAGTCCCTGCTCCCAGACCTGCCCCTGCTCGCCTGTCCTGTTCCAGTCTCCTCATTGCCGACCTCTGCTTGTTATCTGACTTCGCTATCTGCCGCCTGCCTCGGACCCCTGCTTGTTACCTGACTTTGCTACCTGCCGCCTGCCTCAGAACCCTGCTTGTTACCTGACTTCGCTACCTGCCGCCTGCCTCGGACCCCTGCTTGTTACCTGACTTCGCTATCTGCCGCCCGCCTCTGATCTCTGCTTGTGACCCCTACTACGCTCCTGCTGTTCCGGCCACCGAGATCCTACCCGCCACAGGAGTCTCCCGTGACACAAACACTGTTTCCGGGTTTGAACACTGGGCCCACTTGACGTCGCTGATCCGCTTGCGTTTTTTGTCTTTGAACGGAACTTTGCAAAGCTTTTATGATCCTTTTCCAGGAATTTTGAAGACTGGATATGTGAGAATCTGCTGCGGGAACACCAGAGGGGAGGGAGGAGAGGGGAAGACTGCTGGGGTGGAATCCATAGTTAATTAAAAAAGACGACTCTTGCGTGGATTCGTTTTTAATGAGTTAATAGCAAACTCAGCCCAGGTTATTGATTAGGATAGAATACTGTAACTGAGAGCTTCATAGAAAACCTGAAACCTGCTGTTGTTTTCAGACCGTATACAATACTTTTTTATATATATATTGTATAATAAACCAGAGAAAATAAAAAGTATGCATTTATTCTACATGTATTCCAGTACATATGTGTATTCTATACCCGTACAGCATGTATTGTTTTAATACTCTTGTGATGTACAGTACTGAGCATGCCTACAGTATACAGTACAGTATGTCTGGACAGCACTGTACAGTATGTTCTAGAAACACTGTATTTTGTTACAGTATAAAAGGAGAAAATGGAACAATTTAAAACAAATCAACATTTTCTTTTATTGGTGGAGTAAGTACAAAAACATTTATTTACAAATACAATGTAAAAGCATTTTAAGTGTACAGCAATTCAAAACATCAACAGGTGTATAGTTTGTTTGCATAGTATGGTTTACTGCTAGTGAAAACATTTATGTACAGAAAGTCAAAACATTTACAGTCAGTCAGGCCTGCACAACTCCAGTACTCGAGGGCCGCAAACAGCCCCGGTTTTAAGGATAACCTTGAAAACCGGGCCTGTTTGCGGCCCTCGGGGACTGGAATTTTGCAGGTCCTGTGTACAGTAAGGAAAAACATTTCTTTATTAATACAAGTTAAAACACCCAACATCTCCTTTATTAAAGTACAGAAAGTCAAAACATGTACAGCACAACAGTATGGTGTTATTAAAATAAATTCTTTATTCATAAAATTTAAAAAACGCAACATCTCATTTATTAAAGTACAGAAAGTCAAAACATTTACAAAAACATTTACAAAAAATAAACAACAGTTGAACAGTCACGCAAATTCGATCCCCACCAGATTGTCCTTCCAGGGCCGATGCCTTGTATGGCGCAAAATGCCATTAATGCAGTCTCGAACGATTTTCATTAAAGGATCTGAAATTGAAAAATAGCGCCGCAATTCCTCCACAATAGTCCTTCTTAAATTTTCAGGAAGCGCCCTTTTTTCGTGATTTCCTTCGTAGTTCACATTGTAGACCCACCCGCAGTACACCAAGTAGGACACGTGGTGCTTAAAAATTAACATGGCATACTTCTGGGGTAAACCAGCACTCATCACCCTATACTTCTCCCTGAGTGCCGGTGGCAGCTCGTGCAGGATGATTTCGGGCACCGTATCGATGCAAGCGTATGTAGGTTGGGTTCTGGGAGTGGGTGTTCTTCTGGGAGCGGGTGTGCTTGAGGCAGCGGGCGAGGGTAGGTTGTCTGGGAGGAAGCTTTCCTCCTGTCTTGGTCGCCGTGTTGTCTCCTGGCGTGGTCTTGATGGGGTTGTCATGTTATCATCCTCCTCCTCAACGGCATACATGTACACAAATTCTTCTGGTGGAGGGGGTGCGCTTGGTGTTGGAAGGTGGTCGAAGCTCCCATTCATCACATCCATGCCACACTCCTGCTCCGGCGTCGGGAAACAGGGGCATGAACACCGAGCAAATTATGTATCCCCACTATGTCAGCCTCTATCTTCTCCATCCGTCGATCCATCTTCTGCATCTGTTGATCCATATTTAGCATGGTCTCTAAAAGCAGATCTATCTTTACCAGCACAGTAGAGTTCCCGGGGATATCCACACTTAACCCATTCAGCATGCGGTCTAACGAGCTGGTTCTTGTGCATGGCGTGCTGTGGACATCTGGGTGGATGGGTGCTACAGAGGATGAGATGGGGGTTCCATGGAGAGAAGCGGCAGCATCGTCGAAGAAGGATGGAGGAGGTGACCTGTGGATTTCCGGGCGAGAAGCGGCAGCGTCATCTAAGCGTAATGGAGAAAGTGACCCATGAATTTCAGGGGCACCAGCGGCAGCGTCGTCGAAGAGCAGTGGCGAAGATGGGCTGTGGGTTTCCGGGAGAGCGGCGGCAGCTTCGTGGACGAGTAGTGGAGAAGATGGGCTGTAGATTTCCGGGAGAGCGGCGGCAGAGTCGTCGAAGTGTATTGGAGGAAGTGGCCTGCGGGTTCGATGGGTTGGCTGCAATTTGTTTTGCGTTGAGTGTACATCACCGAATTTCTTCTTTACATAATAAGGCTTACGTGTATTAAAACCCTTAGCCTTTGGGGTCAGCAGAAGGTTTTCTTTATTAGCCTTAGTCTGTCGCTTTGGCCTTGGCTTGGAAACGGCTGCCGCCTTTCACTTTTTCTGTGTGATAGGCACGGCAGAGGCGAGTGGCTTCTTGCATCCATAGAATCGGGGTTGATCCATGGAAGCAGATGGCACAATGCAGTAACTGGACAAGGGCAAGTTCAGATACAGATCATCGAGTGGGAGGCTATGCAAAGTGTGTAACCTTTTATGCATGGCGACGAGGTACAGATGTTAAAAGTGGGCGTACTCTAATCTGAGTCATTAACGTATAAATACACCATCCATTTTGTGGATTCACTGCACATTGAATAAGCATCAACTAAACATTGAATATACATTCTTGTGTTTGTATTTCTTTCTACTTGCAGCAATGCCTGTTAAAAAGATTTCAAAGGATCTCAGCATGAGAATTAAGGAGATGTACACGAGCGGACACCGAATTGCAGATATCCAACGCTGGTTAGCTGCTTCTGGCCTCATTGTGCCATCAACCACCGTGTGCTATCATGCACACGGAAAAACCAAACAACGCACAAGGACACCAACGATAACTAACGCGTAAGTATATTTATATAACTATATAATACAGTATATCTATTGTTTATATTACTGCATATTAATTGAACTATATATTGTGTAGATCTATCTCATTTTATTGTTATTTCGGTATATTTATATAACTACAGTATGAAATACAGTATATCTATTGTTTATATTGCTGCATATTAATTGAACTATATATTGTGTACATCTATCTAATTTTATACTATTTTTACTGTAAATGATGTGCTGTACTTGTGGCCTACTGCACTGTAACTTACCGGATTGTTGTTTTTCTGTACATTGTAGGGAGACATAGAACACAAAAAGAACACCTGCCTAGACAGGTGAAAGAACCCCTTTTGAACAAGCACTCATACGGTGATAGGTACAGATAGATTAAAAAAATGAACCTTTATTAGTGTATATGGGTAAAATAAGTGAGGTACATAAACACTCAAAACAATTAAAAACGTATTAAATGAATTGCCCCTAGGTCTATTTATAAACTAATACTTGAAGGAGAATGTTTGGGGGTGTCTGGTACCATATGAAAGAAATTTTTTTTAAAACTAATATGGTGCCTCAGTGTGGTCTATCTATAATGTTTGAAAGAGTCTGGTGTGTGTCACTCGAGTGTAGTGACAGTCAAACTACTTTCATGCCACATCTGAATAACTTGTGGTTCTGTGACTAAATACAGAGTAGTACCTGTATATCGCTAGGGTGTTGCGGGTTGAACCCACATACAAAGTTTTCAGTCAGTGTGACCTAGCTGCACTTTGCTGGTCACAGAAGCCAACAAGGGGTTAATTTGTATATCCTTCAAGGCAACACAGGGTATAATAAGATATCTGTAAGGGAGGCTACTATGTAGCTGTGGGGGAAAGAGAAGAGGCTGATCAGTGGGAGCCGCAAATATATGCACTATTTCTATCCCACTGTTAGTAGTGTATTTCTAAGTTCTTATAGCCTCAAATGAGCATAATTTGATTAACCCACCAGATAGATAGTGAGGTGAGTTAATGCTCGTGCCCCCTATGGAGGTAGCAAGTAATTTTAAAGACAGGCTAGCTGATTTATCTCTGCCAGTAAAAGTGTTTGAAACAGTGTTCTACAGCTGCCTTTAATAGAGTTGCTCTATATCTGCAGATCTAGATATATGAATGTGGTTGTTGTTTTGGCTTAATAGTTGCCCAGCTAGTTCAGTCGATGTAATGGCTGTAGGTAGGCAGAGTATATTTTTTATATGTTAATGCCGTTCAACATCCACCAAGTCTCTGGGGCAGGTAAGCCCCGTCTGTTTGATATAGACCGTTGATTATGATATCAGTGGTGTCTTGCAGCCGCTCAGTGATACGCCCCAGTATTATAGGGGTATCAGAGTTGCTGCACTTTCGGAGCTTTTTTATCACCGCTCCTGAGTGGCGGCATCTGTTCAGTCCCCACCCGGCATGGTGTATTCATGAACACCGCCTAGTATATAAATGCCGGGTGGAACTCAGAGTGCAGACAGCGGCTATCTTCCGCGCTGTCTGACAGACGTCGCTGCACCAGTATGCGTGCTGACGTCACAGGGGAGCGCCCACCGACGTACGTTTCACGTCACGCTGACGCTTTTTCAAGGTGGCCCCGCCTCTACGTTTGCCAGCGGTTTAAATAGCCGAGCGTTGCTATGGTAACGTTTGCAATCAGGTGAGTTTATCAATATAGTAAACGAAGTTGTTTGTGTTGATATTTATTTCTGTTGAAGTTGTTTGTTAATTTATTATGGCTAGCTGACAGTGAAACCATGTGTGAGGTCGAGCACTTTGTAACTCAAGTAAGTAATTGATGATACTGAGGTAAAGCAGATGGTAGAGCATACTAAGGATACAGACTGCATGTCTATGCAAAGCTGGTAGTATGTATGGTCAAATGAGTGTACAAATTTTAGACATATCCCTGTAATGGTATTGGGTCAGTAGCTGCTGTATGCCACTCATGAAATAAGCCAGATGCTTGCATTGATGGGGAGGGAGACAGGGCTGATAGAAAGCTCAGTAGGATGGAGTTAAGGCTGTTATGGGTATGTTGCCAATGGACTATGTTATATATAGATATATATATATAGCATGAGATGATAGGTGTATAGATCTTATCCTATAAAGGGGGCAAACATGAAGCCTTCGTTGAGACCCTGGGGATACAGCGTTCCCAAGGTATAAATCCATTGTGCTTCTTTTTTGAGCAGCTCTCTGTCCCAGTCACCCCTTCTGATGGTTTCGGGGAGTTGACAAATGCCTTTGAAGCGCAGTTTGGAGTAATCTCCACCATGCGAGTTGTTAACATGTTTGGCCAGTGGGGTATCAGATTTGTTACGAATAGACCCTATATGCTCAAGGACCCTTCGTCTTAGTTGCCTGCTGGTTTTACCCACATATTTTCTGCCACACACACAGATGGCTTGGTAGATCACGCCAGTTGTTCTGCAATTTACAAAGTTACGCATAGTAAATGTTCGACTGCTGTCCCAATTATCAAAGGTTTTAGAGCACTGAGTGTACTGACAGGCACGGCAACCCTGGCATTTGTAGTTCCCTGGTGATCTCTTGTCTAGCCAGGTGCCAGTGGTGATAGGTTTCAAATGACTATGGACTAAGAGGTCTCGTATATTGGTCGATCTTCTACTAACCATAGTTGGCCTGGATAGTAGAACCTCCCTCAGATCCGGGTCCTCTAAAAGGACGTGCCAATGTTTCTTCACAATTTCAACTATGTTGGGCCATTGTCTATTGTGAGTGCCTATCAGACGTATGATTTTCCGTTCTCGTTGTTTTGGATTGGGATGTAGCAGTGAAGCTCTGTGTGTGCTTTTTGCTCTATTATATGCTTTCTTCAAGCTATTTTTGCTGTAGCCTCTTGCGAGGAAGCGTTGTTGCATAGAGCGTGCCTGTGCTTCAAATTCCTCATCGTTTGAGCAGTTTCTTTTTACTCTTAGATATTGGCCCGTTGGAATGCCATGTATGAGGTTTTGAGGATGGTCGCTTTGAGCATGTAATAGGCTGTTGGTAGCGGTTGTCTTGCGATGAATTGTGGTCTCAATCCTCCCATTGTTAGCACGTGTGATTCTTAGATCTAAGAAAACTACGCTATCAGCCCCTATTTCATACGTGAGTCTTAGGTTGAGAGAGTTTTGGTTCAGTTTATTGATGAACTCAATGAATAGCATGCGTGGTCCTTGCCAAAAAATGATGATATCGTCAATAAATCTAGCCCATAGAATGATGTGGTTGGTATATGTTTCATTCTCTTCGGTGAACACTATCTTGGCCTCCCACCAACCCAGGTATAGGTTAGCATATGATGGGGTACATGTAGTCCCCATTGCTGTTCCCTGCACCTGGTGGTACATTTTATTGTTGAAGAGGAAATAGTTTCTTGTTAGTACAAACCGAAGTAGTTGTTCTACAAATTTATTGTGATTCATGTACAGCAGGCCTCTAGTTTTCAAGAAATACAGAGTTGCATTTATGCCATTTTCATGTATGATGCTTGTGTATAAGGCCTCCACGTCCATGCTGATGAGGAGTGTTTCTTCATCTATTATGATATCATCAATTCTAGTCAAGATGTCAGTGGTGTCTCTCAGATACGAGGGTAGTGCCACCACGAATGGTCTCAGTATTTTGTCTAGATACACACTTGCCTGTTCACTCAGGTTGTTAATTCCGGAGACGATTGGTCGTCCCGGAGGTGGACTCTTAAGCTTGTGAATTTTTATCTGCTAACCCTAGCACGTATGAGTGCTTGTTCAAAAAGGGGTTCTTCACCTGTCTAGGCAGGTGTTCTTTTTGTGTTCTACATCCTCTCTCACCCCTGGCACCTAATCATTGACACGTAGCTAGAGCTCACAACCCTTCCCCTCTCACTCCCTATTATTACAGCACGCTACATTCCTAAGCCTCAAAACATGTTAAAACAGAACCAATACGTCATATAACTTCAAGTGGTCTCACTCACATATCCAACAATATTTTATGTCTTTATACCTATACTCACACGTCAGCGTGCGCCATCTTGCACCCCGTTCTGCACTCAATGTGGAGTCCGTGATGCGAGCATCCAACTGCCTCCTTCTACCAATCAGGTAGAGGTCATACCCTTCAGCCAACCTACGGCAACATACGACCACACACACAATCCGGCCGATCTTCATAAATAATCAACTTGTGTGTTCTATCCAACCTATCTCTATTTATTAGGATATATACTTATATACAATAACTCCGACAATGCAGGCGCTGCTCGTTCTTGGCTAAACTCTTTGCACGTAAGCAACTTGCTCTGTGTTGCGTCTTTTCTTTATCCCACATTCTATGAGGTGCTTTTATGTAGTGACCCATCATAGGCCAAAATTCACTATGCTGTTCCTCTCCCATCTGATATCATTTTAACATATATAAGCCATGACCCACAATATTAATGCATATCTGATATAGGTAAATGAATACAAAATCTTCACTTATGCTTTTCTCTTAACAATGTTATACCACATTACTCCGACATTCTTATGATCACCGAATATAAAGAGTTTATACTATTGGTTTATTCATCTCATTAGATACTATCTATCATGGAGTTCTTTTGTCATACATTTAATTTCTTATATTCTCGCTTATCTTCCTTTAGAACCAATTTTCGCCCGATATAGATCCTCTCAAATCTGTCACATATTTCCACCTCTTTGCCCACTCGTACCAAGCAATAGTTAGTGACATTGAGCACATGCATGCATACTCTGAGAGCTCTCTCTGTATTTGCTCAACACATACTTCCGCCATGAGTATTACTTAGTATCACAGATCAGGTAGTCGCACCTTATTATTGGGCAACACTCCGCCAACCAGTCTTTTGCGCTAGACCTCTCTCGATCTTTGATCTCGCTGTATGACACACAAAACTGGTATTCAGACATAGAGATCAATTAATTCACTTGCTCATAGTTATTTAAAAAGACGACATCAATATTGCTCATATCTGTCACCAGTTTTATCGGGGTACCCATGTTAAATAACTGTGTTAACATACCTACTAAAAACTCATGTAGGACACAATTCGCTTTAGCGATCCTTTCCACCTCCATTAAACACGCTGTTTGAGATTGTAAACCACTTCTCTCCGAGTACTACGTCAGATATCACATTTTCTTATTGGTATTTGGTTAATATTTTATTTGTGCATATGATATGTATGATGTTTAGATGATTTTGTATGCATGGCCCCCCTTGATTGGGAACAGATCTCTGACTGGGAGAGCCGACAGTCTTCATGTTTTTTTTGCTCTGCGTTGTCGTACTTTTTCAACCGTCGGTCATGATTCAAGCACACAGATTGCGGCTCTTCGCCACAGAGGGTCCCTATATAGGGCCTGTTTTTACACCTGTTGGAACACCTCCTTTGACTAAAGCGCCAACACGGCAGGACGACGCACAAGAGCTACTCCAATTTTTGTCTTGTTTGCAACAAGAGGCGACCCTGAAGTCTAACCAAGAAGTTTTATATGCTACTTCGGCAGTCTTGATTTATTTGCCCACAGAACAATCCGCCACACCATAAAGCACTATCTCTGTGTTTGTATCGGGTTTTTGTTCGTGACCCGCCGCCCTGTCCCATTCACATCATGAGATTTTGGCCAACGAAATCTGTGGCCCAGATCATTTTTCCCGCGCATTTACCTAGTAACGTGAGACCTGAGCCACCGAATTCGATATGTGGCGGCTAAAATGCAAACCAGCCAAACTCAAGTCGTTCGACCGCGAGTTTATTGTGTCCCCTCCCTACTACCGCTGTAAGAAAAACTGTACTGCATGTACATGATGACAGGGCTAGGTTCATTGCCACTCACTGTACTGCATGTTCACCTAAAACACCTTATGTACTTTAATGTACAGTCTACTTATTAAGTGAATTAAATTACTGCTAAAGCGGAAAACATCTTACCAAAACATGACACACCACCCACGCGAACCTTCTCACAAAACACAACTCGTTCGATTTACGTGAACTTAACAACCTTGTCGTTAGTCGTGTTCCCATAAAGCTATGGCCTTTCTTCCAGGGAAGACTCCTTTTATGCCATTAAAAACTGCATCTAAAAAAAATAAAAAAAAAAAGAACTTGTCTCTTCATCCTCGCGACCAAGAAACCAGCGTCATAATGAAATGAACAATTGTCCTTTCATTCATCCTAATATTCTCTCGCTTGAAACTCGAAGGCAAGCACTTTCCTTGCCCATAATCGCACACCATATATCCTCACACAACCCGAACAACAGAGCACACACACCAGACTCTCTCAAACATTATAGAAATAGACACACATGAGGCACCAATTAGTTTAAAAAAAAATTCTTTCATATGGTACCAGAACACCCAAACATCTCCTTCAAGTATTGTTTTAAATAGACCTAGGGGCAATTCATTTAATAACGTTTTTAATTGTGTGAGTGTTTAGTACCTCTCACTTATTTTACCCATATACACTAATAAAGGTTCATTTTTTTAATCATCTGTACCTATCAACGTATGAGTGCTTGTTCAAAAAGGGGTTCTTTCACCTGTCTAGGCAGGTGTTCTTTTTGTGTTTCTATGATCTCTCACCCCTGGCCCTAATCATTACAGTAGCTAGAGCTCACAACCCTCCCTCTCCCCTCTCACTCCCTATTATTACATACGCCAGCGTTACCCCGCACTTCCTAAGCTCTAGGCACTTCTCCTCTACTATGGCAGGCTTTCTGACACCATTTCAGATTCTCTTCAGGCAAAAGGAAGCAAGCGACGTATTTTCATCTGAGACTATATATAGATTCCTCTCCCAATGATGACATTAAAAGTTACTTCATAAATCTTGAACGACTACGAATTTAAACAGGCAAAATTGTGTGTGGGAAATCACTAGCATAGAAAATTACCTCAAAAATAATATATACCTAGGGGATTGCGGGGTAACCTGGCCCCCATCCGTCCCACCCGAGGATAGTGATTTCTTTAAATCCTGAGATAGGGAAGATCCTAATCCATTGTTCATAAACCTCATGGAACTAATTGTAACTATGAAAAAGAAAAACTAAAAACAACACTGAGGAACGAACAAATGTCTCGCCGATGTCCCGACCTGGAAAGAATCAGATATGAATTCACTGCACTTGAGATCAAATTTTAAAAAAACATATATAAGTTTTTACAAATGATCTCAAATCACGCAAACAGCGGAAAGTATTTACGTGACAAAAAGACTACACGGAGGGATATTGTCTTTAAGCATAAACAACCAAAGAAACCGTTAGACCTGCAACAGTGATTCGAGCACAGACTGGGATACCTCCAAATGATGAGGGTTGAAGTAGAATCACGACATACGCAGTAGGAACAGAGAAAGAAAGAGAGCAGAAGAATAGAACATCTTTTTTAGGCAGGACACAGACAGTCAAGTACCCTTACAGTCCAAATACAAGACAAGAGGGCACAAGAGGAAGTTGAACTCGAGACAGAGACATATGGGGTTTAGAGGCCAGAAGCGAGAATGGGAAGGAGATGAGAAGGAGACGCCTGGTACTAACAACATCTCAGGAGAGAATAGTCAAATCATCAATCTTTCATCAATGAATTAGATGACTCTCATTTGAAAGTACTCTCCATGGGCCTCTCTTTTTCACCCCATCTGACCTTAACATCTTCGAATGGGTGAAAGATGTCAATCTCTTTGGTCGGAATCTCATGTACATAAGTTCTTCAAGCGGAGAGAGGACTTTATGTATAAGAAACATGGGCCTTTAGATCTAGACCAATTAGACCGTGAGAATCTGACCGCACTTATCTCACTCGAAGAAGAGTCAACTAGACCGATAGGTGAGGGACCATTCACAGATCTGAAACCCAGAGCCACTTTTATCCCACCACCAGGGATCTGTCGAATGTAGAGGTATTCACCAAATTGGTTGTTACCGAACTTGGAGAACATAAGATATGCCAAAAATATGGCAACCTCAACACTCAGGAAAGTAGTAGCCCTCAATGATCTACGTTCAAACTCCTCGATAGTAATAAAAACCCTCTGATAAAGGGGGCAATATGTATGACTCTGGACAGAGAGGCCTATATAAAGAAAACCTTAGACTCTTATCGACTATCTTGCTATGAGGTTCTGGGCAAAGACCTAACATCCATACAACCAAGAGCTCTTGACTATTCTAAATCTAGGCCTAAAAGACAAAGTAATAAACCAACGAGAATTCAACTGCATGTACAATAAGGTTCCAAAGAAGCTACATTCTATAGCCTCCCAAAGATTAAAAAAATGAACCTTTATTAGTGTATATGGGTAAAATAAGTGAAGTACATAAACACTCAACACACTTAAAAACGTATTAAATGAATTGCCCCTAGGTCTATTTATAAACTAATACTTGAAGGAGAATGTTTGGGGGTGTCTGGTACCATATAAAAGAAAATTTTTAAAACTAATATGGTGCCTCAGTGTGGTCTATCTATAATGTTTGAGAGAGTCTGGTGTGTGTCACTCGAGTGTAGTGACAGTCAAACTACTTTCATGCCACATCTGAATAACTTGTGGTTCTGTGACTAAATACAGAGTAGTACCTGTATATCGCTAGGGTGTTGCGGGTTGAACCCACATACAAAGTTTTCAGTCAGTGTGACCTAGCTGCACTTTGCTGGTCACAGAAGCCAACAAGGGGTTAATTTGTATGTCCTTCAAGGCAACACAGGGTATAATAAGATATCTGTAAGGGAGGCTACTATGTAGCTGTGGGGGAAAGAGAAGAGGCTGATCAGTGGGAGCCGCAAATATATGCACTATTCCTATCCCACTGTTAGTAGTGTATTTCTAAGTTCTTATAGCCTCAAATGAGCATAATTTGATTAACCCACCAGATAGATAGTGAGGTGAGTTAATGCTCGTGCCCCCTATGGAGGTAGCAAGTAATTTTAAAGACAGGCTAGCTGATTTATCTCTGCCAGTAAAAGTGTTTGAAACAGTGTTCTACAGCTGCCTTTAATAGAGTTGCTCTATATCTGCAGATCTAGATATATAAATGTGGTTGTTGTTTTGGCTTAATAGTTGCCCAGCTAGTTCAGTCGATGTAATGGCTGTAGGTAGGCAGAGTATATTTATTATATGTTAATGCCGTTCAACATCCACCAAGTCTCTGGGGCAGGTAAGCCCCGTCTGTTTGATATAGACCGTTGATTATGATATCAGTGGTGCCTTGCAGCCGCTCAGTGATGCACCCCAGTATTATAGGGGTATCAGAGTTGCTGCACTTTCGGAGCTTTTTTATCACCGCTCCTGAGTGGCGGCATCTGTTCAGTCCCCACCCGGCATGGTGTATTCATGAACACCGCCTAGTATATAAATGCCGGGTGGAACTCAGAGTGCAGACAGCGGCTATCTTCCGCGCTGTCTGACAGACGTCGCCGCACCAGTATGCGTGCTGACGTCACAGGGGAGCGCCCACCGACGTACGTTTCGCGTCACGCTGACGCTTTTTCAAGGTGGCCCCGCCTCTACGTTTGCCAGCGGTTTAAATAGCCGAGCGTTGCTATGGTAACGTTTGCAATCAGGTGAGTTTATCAATATAGTAAACGAAGTTGTTTGTGTTGATATTTATTTCTGTTGAAGTTGTTTGTTAATTTATTATGGCTAGCTGACAGTGAAACCATGTGTGAGGTCGAGCACTTTGTAACTCAAGTAAGTAATTGATGATACTGAGGTAAAGCAGATGGTAGAGCATACTAAGGATACAGACTGCATGTCTATGCAAAGCTGGTAGTATGTAAGGTCAAATGAGTGTACAAATTGTAGACATATCCCTGTAATGGTATTGGGTCAGTAGCTGCTGTATGCCACTCATGAAATAAGCCAGATGCTTGCATTGATGGGGAGGGAGACAGGGGTGATAGAAAGCTCAGTAGGATGGAGTTAAGGCTGTTATGGGTATGTTGCCCATGGACTATGTTATATATAGATATATATATATAGCATGAGATGATAGGTGTATAGATCTTATCCTATAAAGGGGGCAAACATGAAGCCTTCGTTAAGACCCTGGGGATACAGCGTTCCCAAGGTATAAATCCATTGTGCTTCTTTTTTGAGCAGCTCTCTGTCCCAGTCACCCCTTCTGATGGTTTCGGGGAGTTGACAAATGCCTTTGAAGCGCAGTTTGGAGTAATCTCCACCATGCGAGTTGTTAACATGTTTGGCCAGTGGGGTATCAGATTTGTTGCGAATAGACCCTATATGCTCAAGGACCCTTCGTCTTAGTTGCCTGCTGGTTTTACCCACATATTTTCTGCCACACACACAGATGGCTTGGTAGATCACGCCAGTTGTTCTACAATTTACAAAGTTACGCATAGTAAATGTTCGACTGCTGTCCCAATTATCAAAGGTTTTAGAGCACTGAGTGTACTGACAGGCACGGCAACCCTGGCATTTGTAGTTCCCTGGTGATCTCTTGTCTAGCCAGGTGCCAGTGGTGATAGGTTTCAAATGACTATGGACTAAGAGGTCTCGTATATTGGTCGATCTTCTACTAACCATAGTTGGCCTGGATAGTAGAACCTCCCTCAGATCCGGGTCCTCTAAAAGGACGTGCCAATGTTTCTTCACAATTTCAACTATGTTGGACCATTGTCTATTGTGAGTGCCTATCAGACGTATGATTTTCCGTTCTCGTTGTTTTGGATTGGGATGTAGCAGTGAAGCTCTGTGTGTGCTTTTTGCTCTATTATATGCTTTCTTCAAGCTATTTTTGCTGTAGCCTCTTGCGAGGAAGCGTTGTTGCATAGAGCGTGCCTGTGCTTCAAATTCCTCATCGTTTGAGCAGTTTCTTTTTACTCTTAGATATTGGCCCGTTGGAATGCCATGTATGAGGTTTTGAGGATGGTGGCTTTGAGCATGTAATAGGCTGTTGGTAGCGGTTGTCTTGCGATGAATTGTGGTCTCAATCCTCCCATTGTTAGCACGTGTGATTCTTAGATCTAAGAAAACTACGCTATCAGCCCCTATTTCATACGTGAGTCTTAGGTTGAGAGAGTTTTGGTTCAGTTTATTGATGAACTCAATGAATAGCATGCGTGGTCCTTGCCAAAAACTGATGATATCGTCAATAAATCTAGCCCATAGAATGATGTGGTTGGTATATGTTTCATTCTCTTCGGTGAACACTATCTCGGCCTCCCACCAACCCAGGTACAGGTTAGCATATGATGGGGCACATGTAGTCCCCATTGCTGTTCCCTGCACCTGGTGGTACATTTTATTGTTGAAGAGGAAATAGTTTCTTGTTAGTACAAACCGAAGTAGTTGTTCTACAAATTTATTGTGATTCATGTACAGCAGGCCTCTAGTTTTCAAGAAATACAGAGTTGCATTTATGCCATTTTCATGTATGATGCTTGTGTATAAGGCCTCCACGTCCATGCTGATGAGGAGTGTTTCTTCATCTATTATGATATCATCAATTCTAGTCAAGATATCAGTGGTGTCTCTCAGATACGAGGGTAGTGCCACCACGAATGGTCTCAGTATTTTGTCTAGATACACACTTGCCTGTTCACTCAGGTTGTTTATTCCTGAGACGATTGGTCGTCCCGGAGGTGGACTCTTAAGCTTGTGAATTTTTGGGAGGCTATAGAATGTAGCTATCTTTGGAACCTTATTGTACATGCAGTTGAATTCTCGTTGGTTTATTACTTTGTCTTTTAGGCCTAGATTTAGAATAGTCAAGAGCTCTTGGTTGTATTGGATGGTAGGATCTTTGCCCAGAACCTCATAGCAAGATAAATCAGATAAGAGTCTAAGGTTTTCTTTGATATAGGCCTCTCTGTCCAGAATGACAATATTGCCCCCTTTATCAGAGGGTTTTATTACTATCGAGGAGTTTGAACGTAGATCATTGAGGGCTACTCTTTCCTGAGTGTTGAGGTTGCCAGTATTTTTGGCATATCTTATGTTCTCCAAGTCGGTAACAACCAATTTGGTGAATACCTCTACATTCGGACAGATCCCTGGTGGTGGGATAAAAGTGGCTCTGGGTTTCAGATCTGTGAATGGTCCCTCACCTATCGGTCTAGTTGACTCTTCTTCGAGTGAGATAAGTGCGGTCAGATTCTCACGGTCTAATTGGTCTAGATCTAATAGGCCCATGTTCTTATACATAAAGTCCTCTCTCCGCTTGAAGAACTTATGTAACATGAGATTCCGACCAAAGAGATTGACATCTTTAGATTCAAAAAATGAACCTTTATTAGTGTATATGGGTAAAATAAGTGAGGTACATAAACACTCAACACAATTAAAAAAAGATTAAATGAATTGCCCCTAGGTCTATTTATAAACTAATACTTGAAGGAGAATGTTTGGGGGTGTCTGGTACCATATGAAAGAAAATTTTTTTTAAAACTAATATGGTGCCTCAGTGTGGTCTATCTATAATGTTTGAAGAGAGTCTGGTGTGTGTCACTCGAGTGTAGTGACAGTCAAACTACTTCATGCCACATCTGAATAACTTGTGGTTCTGTGACTAAATACAGAGTAGAGACTGTATATCGCTAGAGGTGTTGCGGGTTGAACCCACATACAAAGTTTTCAGTCAGTGTGACCTAGCTGCACTTTGCTGGGTCACAGAAGCCAACAAGGGGTTAATTTGTATATCCTTCAAGGCAACACAGGGTATAATAAGATATCTGTAAGGGAGGCTACTATGTAGCTGTGGGAGGAAGAGAAGAGAAGAGGCTGATCAGTGGGAGCCGCAAATATATGCACTATTTCATCCCATGTTAGTAGTGTATTTCTAAGTTCTTATAGCCTCAAATGAGCATAATTGATAACCACCAGATAGATAGTGAGGTGAGTTAATGCTCGTGCCCCTATGGAGGTAGCAAGTAATTTTAAAGACAGGCTAGCTGATTTATCTCTGCCAGTAAAATGTGTGTTGAAACAGTGTTCAAAGCTGCCTTTAATAGAGTTGCTCATATCTGCAGATCTAGATATATGAATGTGGTTGTTGTTTGGCTTAATAGTGTGCCCAGCTAGTTCAGTGCGATGTAATGGGCTGTAGGTAGGCAGAAGAGTATATTTTTATATGTAATTGCCGTTCAACATCCACAAGTCTTGGGGAGGTAAGCCCCGTCTGTTTGATATAGACTGATTATGATATAGTGGTTGTCTGGCAAGCTCCGCCATCAGTGACCCCAGTATTATAGGGGGGTATCAGAGTTGCTGCACTTTCGGAGCTTTTTTATCACGCTCCTGGAGTGGCGGCATCTGTTCAGTCCCCACCCGGCATGGTGTATTCATGAACACCGCCTAGTATATAAATGCGCGGGTGGAACTCAGAGTGCAGACAGCGGCTATCTTCCGCGCTGTCTGACAGACGTCGCCGCACCCAGTATGCGTGCTGACGTCACAGGGAGGCCCACCGACGTACGTTTCACGTCACGCTGACGCTTTTTCAAGGTGGCCCCGCCTCTACGTTGCCAGCGGTTTTAAATAGCCGAGCGTTGCTATGGTAACGTTTGCAATCAGGTGAGTTTATCAATATAGTAAACGAAGTTGTTTGTGTTGATATTATTTCTGTTGAAGTTGTTTGTTAATTATTATGGCTAGCTGACAGTGAAACCATGTGTGAGGTCGAGCCCTTGTTGTAACTAAGTAAATAATATGTGACTGAGGTACGTAGGTAAAAGCAGATGGTAGAGCATATTAAGGTATACAGCAACTTATGTAACATGAGATTCCGACCAAAGAGATTGACATCTTTCACCCATTCGAAGATGTTAAGGTCAGATGAGGGTGAAAAAGAGAGGCCCATGGAGAGTACTTTCAAATGAGAGTCATCTAATATCATTGATGAAAGATTGATGATTTGACTATTCTCTTCCTGAGATGTTGTTAGTACCGGCGTCTCCTTCTCGATCTCCTTCTCCCATTCTGGCCTCTGAAACCCCATATGTCTCTGTCTCGAAGTTCTACTCCTCTTGCCCCTTCTTGTCTTGTATTTGGACCTGTGAAGGGTACTTGACTGTCTGTGTCCTTGCCTAAAAAAGATGTTCTGCTTCCTTCTGCCCCTGTATGTCGTGATTCTACTTCACCCTCATCATTGGAGGTATCCCAGTCGGTGCTCGAATCACTGTGTGCAGGTCTAAACGGTTTCTTTGGATTGTTATGCTTAAAGACATATCCCTCCGTGTAGTCCTTTTTGTCACGTAAATACTTTCGCTGTTTGCGTGATTTGAGATCATTGGTAAACTTAGATATGTTGTTTTTAAATTTGATCTCAAGTGCAGTGAATTCATCTGATTCTTTCCAGGTCGGGACATCGGCGAGACATTTGTTCAGTTCCTCAGTTGTTGTTTGTAGTTTTTCTTTTTCATGAGTTACAATTAGTTCCATGAGGTTTATTGAACACTGGATTAGGATCTTCTCCCAGGATTTAAAGAAATCACTATCCGTGGGTGGGACGGATGGGGCCAGGTTAACCCGCAATCCCCTAGGTATTATATTATTTTTGAGGTAATTTTCTATGCTAGTGATTTCCCACCACATTTTGGCCTGTTTAATTCGTAGTCGTTCAAGATTTATGAAGTAACTTTTAATGTCATCATTGGGAGAGGAATCTATAATAGTCTCAGATGAAAATACGTCGCTTGCTTCCTTTTGCCATGAAGAGAAGTCTGAAATGGTTGTCAGAAAGCCTGCCATAGTAGAGGAGACGTGCCTAGAGCTGTAGGAATGCGGGGTAACCGCTGGCGTATGTAATAATAGGGAGTGAGAGGGGGAAGGGTTGTGAGCTCTAGCTACTGTCAATGATTAGGTGCCAGGGGTGAGAGAGTCATAGAACACAAAAAGAACACCTGCCTAGACAGGTGAAAGAACCCCTTTTGAACAAGCACTCATACGGTGATAGGTACAGATAGATTAAAAAAATTATAGGGGTATCAGAGTTGCTGCACTTTCGGAGCTTTTTTATCACCTTGAAAAAGCGTCAGCGTGACGCGAAACGTACGTCGGTGGGCGCTCCCCTGTGACGTCAGCACGCATACTGGTGCGGCGACGTCTGTCAGACAGCGCGGAAGATAGCCGCTGTCTGCACTCTGAGTTCCACCCGGCATTTATATACTAGGTGGTGTTCATGAATACACCATGCCGGGTGGGGACTGAACAGATGCCGCCACTCAGGAGCGGTGATAAAAAAGCTCCGAAAGTGCAGCAACTCTGATACCCCTATAATCACTTATTTTACCCATATACACTAATAAAGGTTCATTTTTTTAATCTATCTGTACCTATCACCGTATGAGTGCTTGTTCAAAGGAGACAGCGGGCTCCCCCCCCCCCCCGCTCACAGGAGACAGCGGGCTCCCCCGCGCCCCTCTCGCACTGCGCCGCTCAGCGTACGTTTTCTTACCCAGCGTTTCCCAGAAATTCTGCAGATTAAACTCCTCGCTCTCCCTGGATTCTCCATCTGAAAAAAAAAACAAGGTCAGGGAACTCTCAGACCATGAAAAAACTATAATAAAGCACAACAAATATTGTGATATAAATCAAGCTGCAGCCTACACACCAGCGGGTTTCCCCAAAACCGCAATTGAATAAAACATAAACAAAACAGTGTTCATGGCGCAAAGTGATAAAACAGTTAATCACCCCCATGACCCAAGATGAAGTCCGGTGGGACGAAACATGTTGGGCCTTTTTTTATGCTTTGAGGCCACTGTACCCAATCTCCTGAGAAGCCCTGATTGGAAGGAGACTGCTGAGACGGCCGTGACGCGGTGGAGTGCCCCCACTGTGGGTGAGAGACGCTGGCGGAGGCAATCGCGGTCTGTTCCTGACTGAGAAGTGGAGCGGTCGCATCGGGTGCTGTTATCTAAGGAGAATGGTTGAAGTGCGCCCAAAGTCACTTCTTGTTTACTTACCAGCGTGAAGAGTGTGAGTGTGTTACCATCCCCTCTGTGTTGTTTGTCATCTTAAAGTAAATGTTAATGCACTATATTCTTTGCATATGTGTTCTTTTCTTCATATGAGGGTCTACAAAGAGTCTGCTGACCTGGAGAATCTTCTACTTGGAGTTACAGTAATATGTGTTTTTCAGTGCTAACTAACACATGGTTCATTTGCACATATTAACTGTTCTATCACTTTGCGCCATGAACACTGTTTTGTTTAGGTAACTCTCAGACCAGGCTGTCACTTTATTATTTCATTTGTCATCACAGAGACCCTGGGGGGGGGGGGCAGTGCCCCTCACACAGACCCTGGGGGAGCCCCGGTGCCCCTCGCAGAGACCCTGGGGGAGACCCGGTGCCCCTTGCAGGGACCCTGGGGGGGGGGGGGCAGTGCCCCTCGCACAGACCTGAGGGGGGCCCCGGGACCCTCAGAGACAACCATGGGGTTGGGAGACCCGAGGGGGGCCCCTGGACCCTCACAGAGACCCGGGACACTCCCAGAGAGACCCAGAGCCTTTAAGGAGACTCGAGGGGTCCTCGTGGCCCTCACAGAGAGAGGCCAGAGTATGAGGGACACATGCAGGGAAGGGGCACATGCAGGGGAGGGACACATGCAGGGGAGGGACACATGCAGGGGAGGGACACATGCAGGGGAGGGACACATGCAGGGGAGGGACACATGCAGGGGAGGGACACGGTAGGCCCAGAGCCGCCCGGACTCGCCTCGCAGTCTCCCCAGCACGGAGCGCAGATTTTCTGCCAGGCTCCGAAGCACTAGGCCCGAGGAGGCCGAGCCGGGCTCCATGTCACCGGAACCACAGTCCGCAGAGCAGCGGGCGGAGAGAAGACAGGCCCGCACCCCGACGTCACTTCCTGTAACAGCGACGGGAACGCTGAGCCCGTGATTAAAACGACGTGACTGTAACCATAGAGCGGACCTCCAGAAGCAATAGAGCGCACTTAGGGGGCGTGGCTCCGTGTGAAAACGAGGCTTGATTACCGGAAGTGAGTGAGTGGTGGTCTATCACCACGTGCTGCGTCAGGTGACTACCCTAACTATAGCTGAAGGCTTCCTGTGATAGGGATGAGGGGAAGGCCTGATCACACAAACAGCATGTCACACTCAGTTGGTTTAAAACTCATTTATTGATTAATAAAGTGCATAGTTAAGAACACAGCAGTTTGGGACCTTGTGCAATTCAGGACATAGACCTGTACTTTCAAGATTAGGATGAACATGAGCCTGAGATCACCATGTCTTGGTCATTTCCACAGAAGGTATAAAGAACAGGGCTCTGTTGATTTTAAATACACTAATATGGATGCCATTTTGCTTTTGATAAAAAGCCATGTATGGCCGAAACATCACGTCAATCTTTTGGCAATAATGTATTTAAAATCCGTGGCGCCCTATTCTTTATCCTTCCGTTGAATACTGCATTATCACAGAGAATCCTTAACCAGGAGCACCTGTATTTGTATCTATTTTATTAATTCTATTGTTATTGGTGTGTAGCAGTCTCCCTATCTCAGTCATTTCCACTCCAGGTCCCCACGTATGAGAGGGTTCAATATGGGCCAGTAACCCCAACTTGAAGCTCTTTCCTGCAGTGTTAAAGCAATATCCTACATGTGTTTTTTTCTTTGGTTTTTTTTTTTAATAAATCAGTTCTGTACTATGAGAAAATACTTGTAGCATTTAATTTTTTTTTTTTTTTTTAAATAAACGTTTTAAAAACATTTTTGAATGTTTCTAATGTAGGAAGCATTTCCAAAATGAGACCTGCTCTCTCTCTAGCAGTGAACCAATTGTATCTAGTAACTGCCCAGTCAATCATATTCCAGGAACTACAGTGCCCAAAATGCTGTGCAAGAACTGAATTAAATAGCCCAGAGCAAGCGATTGATTACAGGAGAACAGATCGATCTGCAGCTTAGCTAATCAATTATCAGTGTGCAGATTGTATTGATGCGCATATTGAATGGGAAGAAAAAAATATATATATATATTTTAAAAATCGTCAGCTTGAACTGCAGCTTTAACATACATAGTGCTCTGTCACCCCACCTCTTGAGAATGACCCCTAAATAACAGAATCCGTCTCCCCACAGTGTATCTTTGTGCTTTAATCTGCTTGGGACCTGTCGTAGGGTTGGCATGTGTCCAGTATTGAACCGAACTGTCCTGTGTTTGGACACTGTCCAATAAAAAATTAGAGGTAATACTGGGGGTGTATGTGTCCGCTTTTACCTCTCTGGACATAGTGATCTGACCGGCTTTGGGGGGGGGGGGGGGGGGGGGAGAGCAGGGCTGTTACTAGGGGTTTCGGCAGCTCCCTCCTGATTGGCTGCATTACCCAGCAGCAGCCAATCAGGTGTAGGTGTCAGGAGCCTTGGTGTGGGACCAAGAAGAGGAGGAAACCACATGGAGCAGGAAGAGTGGTGTCGAGTGCGAGTGTCTCGAGTGCGTCGCACATTTCACTATTGTGTCCAGTATTTTTTGGAGAAGCCACCTTGTAACCCTAGAATGAGGTGAGGGGTGGAGGTGGAAGGTGGGGGGGGGGTGGCGGGGAGTGTGTCAAGACTGCGGATTTGTGCGGAAAAAACAGCATAAAATCACTAATAAAATATGCAATTAAAACAAAATAGGAAGAGACTCCACAGTGTAAAAAAGGAGAGATGACTATATGGAGAGTGGTTACGAGACCCTTCAACATTGGATCACCCTGCTAATTCCAGATTCCTGTTGCTATTCCCCTTCCAGCTGCATCTGATCGAAGGAACTGGTGTATAATGGGGTGTTTTGTCTGCCCCAGCTCTCCTGTGGATCTGTCTATGTGACTGGAGAGAGGTTAATTTAATCACAGCTCAAAATTCATCATGTTTGCCATGTTGGACCAGGCTGCGTGCCTTGCTCCATCCATTTCTGAGGCAAGACTGTTGGACGGTTCGAGCCTGTGTTGCTCTCCCCCGATGCTCTCCTGGCATTCGGGACAGGTGGACCTCTCCGTGGCCCCTCCACAATCTGCGATAGCATAGATATGATTGTTGGGGCATTTGAACCAATGGCCCATCTTAAAGCCCATAGCCTTTACGATCATGACACGCTCCTCATCGGATATCTGTAGGCCATCGAGCGGCAGGCTCTGCTCCAGCTCCTTGAGTTTTGTCTTCACTAAAGCTTCATCGTCCTGGGTGAACCTCCTGCTTCCCTCCAAGATTGCTCTCAGGAGCTCTATCTCCCCCAGCATGCCAGGGCTGATCCTCCCCGATGCCGCCTTGCATCTCGCTAGCAGTTCCAGTAGGTAGGTGAAACGCCGCACTTCGTTCTGCAGGTCAGAAAGCTCTTGTTCTGTGAAACCCGAGCGAGACTTCTCCAGCCAGCCCATAATCTGGAGCACACGATTCTTCAGAGGGCTTTTCTCCTTGGCGTCCACTTTCTGTATGTTGCTGAACAGCTTTGCCAACCTCTGGTAGAACAACATTGTGTTCTCCAGCGTAAGAAGCGATCTTAGAGATATTTCTGAGCTCTGTAGCGACTCCCTCAGCCTTATGTAGTCCATGGAGAAGGTTCTCCTTACTTCTACCATCATTTCCAGATCATTCTTGAGTCGGCTTTGGGTCAGGGCTCTTTGATCTGACGGCCCTTGTATCCTCTCCTTGACTCTCTCGATCTCCTCCAGGGTCCTGTTGATGGCGGTGCCGTACCTCAGGTTTTTCCTGATGGGGATCTGGCATTTTGGGCAGACTTTGAGTTTGACACTCGTTTGCTCGTTGGAATCGTTGCTTATTTGCATGTAACGGTCCAAGCCGGAGACCTCAAAGATGTGACTGCAGCCCTCCAACTGGACATAACAGGCATCTGCCTCATCTTCAAAGCCAAAGAAGATCTGGGTGACCTCCTTGCGGTGGCAGACGCGGCATTTTATAGGGCAGGGCTCCCCACATAGCCCGATGCAAAGGTGTCCGCACCGGAGTTTCTTGGTGCAGGGTTCGTTACATGGGGGGCGGTCACACGGCTCAGAACACAGCTTGCTACAGGTGTAGTGCTGGCATGTCCACTCGCAGGGCTCCACGCATGGCACACAGCTCTGTCCGCACTTCTTCTTGCACTGGCTGTGTACACAGCTGTTCTGGCACTCCCTCTTGCATGGGGGGCATTCGTTCGTGCATGGCTCTTGGCACTCATGTGAGCAGATTAGGAGGCGCTTGCAGGGGTGCTTGCAGTTCTCATGGAAGCGTCCCTGGTTGCAGGTGTCACAGGTACCTGGGCATTTGTGCCCGCAGGCTAGCGTGGCTTGGCAGCCCTCTCTGCACTTCACCGGCATGCCTAAATCCATATCACGTTTCTTCCAGCACTTGACCTGCTGGGTGTGTTCACATTTCAGCCTCACTGTGATGTCCTTGGGGCAGCGCTCGTCACACTCCTGCCCGCACAGGTTGCCACACTGGTGACCACATCCCAGCAGACTGGTACACGGTTCCATACAGCAGAAGGTCCTCACGGAGATGCTGCAGGGCACCATCTGTTTGTGGCCACACACTGGCATGTCCTTCTCCACCTTCACCATGCACTGCCCACAGGGCTCAAAACAGCTCTTTGGGCACTGGTGCCCATCATCACACAGCACCTTCTGGCAACGCTTGGTGCACTGGAACTCCTTGTGCTCTTTGTCATAAGGGTGGCACACGCGGGTACACGCGTGCCCACAGTTCAGTCTGAACTCGCACTTTTGGCTGCAGCCGCCTTCGGGCACCTTCTTGAAGTCCTCTGCCTTGCACACGAGGGTGCGGGTCTGGGGATGGTTCTGGCAGCAGAGCATGAGGTCTTGGCCCACCTGGCCCTTCTGCCGCAGGGTGTGAATGATCCGGCTCCACAGGGGCACCCTGCCCAGCATGTCCATGTTGCCGATGCAGTACAGTCCTTTCTTGGCTCTGGACAGCGCCACGCAGATGCGGTTGGAGATCTGGAGGAAGCCGACCTTCCCCTTTGTGTTGCTGCGGACCAGCGAGAGAAGGATGATGTCGTTCTCCTCGCCCTGATACTTGTCCACCACGTGCACCTTCACCCCAGAGAAGACCTTGGCTGGCATCAACTTGCGAAGGCAGAAGAGCTGCCCGGTGTAGGTGGTGAGGATGGTGATCTGGGAGGGCTGGTATTCCTGCCGCAGGAAGTAATTGCAGAGCTCCACCATGAACTGAGCCTCGTGTGGGTTCTGGTGACTCTTTCCATCCTGGATCTCCTGCTCCGGGAAGGTGTGCTCCACAAAGAAAAGGTTGGATGACACCCCCTGAATAAAAAGAGACATGGAGAGCGGTGATACCCCTTAATATCGCACAAAGACTCTGTTCCTCACCTCCTGGGCCTCGTACCCCTCTGCCCTCACCCCGCGTCTCTGCTGTGATCTGTCCTACGCCCGAAGCCTCTCTCCTTCCCTGCTTTCTATCTCTGAAACTCTCTCCCAACCAGAATAGCCTGGAAATGCCTACTAACTGGAACACCCACTGCGCTACGCACGGAGATCACAAGTACGCCTACTCGCCCCTGTGAGGCTTCCACAGTATCTCTTAGGTTAGAGGTGGGCAACTCCAGTTCTCAAGAGCCACCAACAAGTCAGCTTTTCGGGATATCCCTGCTTCAGCACAGGGGACTCAATCAGTGGCTCAGTCAAAGAATGAAACACTGATTGAGCCCCCCCCCCCCCCCGTGCTGAAGCAGGGATATCCCTAATACCTGTTGGTGGCCCTTGAGAACTGGAGTTGGCCACTTACATTGACAGTGATTGAAGCCGCCTGTGCTGAAGCAGGGATTTTCTGAAAACCTGACCTCTTGGTGACCCTTGAGGACTGGAGTTGCCCACCCTTGTCTTAGACTGTAAGCTCTTTGGGACAGAGACCTGCTCCTTCCCTTTCTAAGCCTGGTTCTCTTACCTATTGTACCCGTAGACCCTTATATAGTGGTTATTTGCACATTATACCTATGACCTGCTTTGAAATGCCCTGGCAGGCCCGTGTTGTTGCTGTGAATAAGATGGCGATGGAGAGACGTCCGTGTCCTCTCTTATCTCACCTTGATGTCTTCATAATCCAGCACAGACGCGTGGTTCTCCAGCTCCTGGTATATGTGCGGGGTGAGGAGCCGCGCGATCTCCGGCCGCATGCGATGCTGCAGGTACACACGTATGTTACACTGTGCACACTGAGACACATGTTACAAACACGGAGTCTCAGAGGGGCTGTATTACTTAATGTATTAGTGGCCTAGCCTATGTGTCCCCTTCCTTAGAGAGCGTGTGCGTGGCCCCGAGTACTTGCCCTGTGCGTGGCCCCCGAGTCAGAGCATGCGCCGTGTGCGTGTCCCCCGAGTCAGAGCATGTGCCGTATGCGTGGCCCCCGAGTCAGAGCATGTGCCGTGTACGTGGCCCAGAGTTGGAGTATGTGCATTGCCCCCGGGTCGGTGCATGTGAAGTGTGCGTGGACCCCAGATCGGTGCATGTGCGTGGACCCCAGATCGGTGTATGTGCCATGTGCGTGGCCCCCAAGTCAGAGCATGTGCCATGTGCGTGGCCCCTGGCTCCTCACCTGGTAGTTCAGACGGACGAACGGGAGGCTGGATTTGATGAGACGCTCAAACAGAGACACCTCCAGGTTAAAGTTCTTGGCCAAATCATACACGTTCGGGCTCGGCCTCAGCTGGAAGAGACAGGAAGAGTCCGGCCTGTGATATGTGCATGACCCAGCGAGGAGCGCGACGTGTGCGTCAGTGAGGGTGTGACGTGTGTCAGTGTGTGTCAGTGTGTGTGTGATAGCGAGGAGTGTGATGTGTGTCAGTGAGGGTGTGACGTGTGTGTGACAGTGAGGGTGTGACGTGTGCGTCAGTGAGGGTGTGACGTGCGTGTCAGTGAGGGTGTGACGTGCGTGTCAGTGAGGGTGTGACGTGCGTGTGTCAGTGAGGGTGTGACGTGCGTGT